>JAJOZX010002150.1:445000-540000 GCA_023014485.1 Bathynomus jamesi
ATACAACTCGTGTGTTGCGACACGGTGATCCTGTTTAATGAGCGCATCAATCCGATTCTTGTTTTTCGGTGTCACTGCGGTTGCAGGCCGATAACTTCGAGGCTTTTCGTCGCTATCAGGTTACCTACTCTTGAAACGCTTTGCTCAACGTCTAACGGTGCTCACATTAACGGTAGAGTCGCCGTACACATTCTTTAAACGCCTATGAATATCCACTGGAGGAACCTCTTCCGCAGTAAGAAATTCAATAGCTGTTCTCTGCTCCGTACGCACATCTAGGGGAGTCAGCCATTTTGACAACGTGGTGTGTTGTTGTCACGTTATCTTACTGATCACAGTGCCGCTCAACTTAAGATGGGCAGGAGATACAAACCTTTCATTGTGATTACTTTCGTACCGCCCCTCATACCTCTTTATATAATTACGAAGACAACATTAGAAATGGAATTACATTCCCTACAATTTCCTTTCATTATCGTATGGCTAATACCACAATAACTAATAATTATTGGTTTTGTTTAACCTCATTCGCAACATCTAAGGTCATATGACGGACGGGACCTACAGTTGTACGTGGGATCCACGGGTCGCTACATAATCCGGGCGCAGAGGACGGTCTCCCATCCAACTGCTACCCAGACCCAATGTCGCTTAACTTCGCTGATCAACGGGAAACGGTGTTACGACATTGGCTACGACGTAGCTCACCACAATAACTAAAGCGTTAATGGTAACATCTGAACTGCCATTAAGTTTTATCTTTATGCCTTAATAAAACGCGATAAAAAATAACATACTGTTTGAACGCTAACTTTGCAATGGAATTCTTTATCTCAGATTTTAGGGGGACACAGCGGCCCCATTGTGAGCCTCCAGTTTTCATTTCAACTGGGGAGTACAAAACTTGTCTCGACTGCTTGGGACAGAAGCGTCAAGGTTTGGGATGCGATTGCGAATACGACTGCGAGAGAAACTATGCCTCTTTTGTCAGAGGGTACGTACGTTAGTTTTATTTAGGGAGCTAACTTGGGTGGGAAGCGTGATTGATACATATATTCTGTAACTTGTAAGGCCAAGTCAGATTTGAAAAAGCTAATGGAATGAATAGAATGGTATCGTCAAACTGGAATCACAGCAGTTTCGACTATTCCAATTATTCTTATGATAGTCACGGTAGTATTTTCAGAAGTTATCAAGCGTCTTTTATTTACAGTTTAACTGACTTCAATTTATTTATGGATTTTTTTTTAAATCCTATACATAAGAGCTGGTACTGCACTCTTTTGATGGAAAAGTAACGTTTGCTTTTCTGACTCCGTACTCTATTTCTGGGATCCTGTGTACATAGTATTTGGTTGCAGTTGGATGATCCCGCTTCTACGAGAAAGGGAAATCGTTTTTATAACTACTAAACTGTACCTTTTGCAGGCATGTGCGTGTCCTTCAGAATGGACGGAGAGCAGTTTGCCGTCGCAACTATGGACGGTCACATCACCCTGTTTAACGCCGCCACCTTTCGACAAGAAGGAAATATCGAAGGAAGAAATGATTTAGGTGGCGGGAGGGAAGACGCTGATAAGATTACCGCTAAAAGCAGTTTGAAGTCAAAGTAAGATTTGTTGTTCTTCGTTTATTCTTCTTCCTTTATAGCACCTCATCTAATGGAGCTACTTCGTGTTTACTGCTTTTATTAAGCGTAACGAAGTTAATGAAGGTTGGGTCTGGGTGATCGTTCTTTGCGTCCGAATGATGTAACGACCCGTACGTTGTCAGGATTCCACGTTCAGCTGTAGCTCCCCTCTTTCATATGACTGATTGTTAGTAGGAGGCTAAAACAAGCATTTAAGGTGTCTCAACCTAATTTAATCTGACTTGACCTGAGTTGGTCCAAATTTCATAGAAATGGTAATTGAATTTTGATAAATTTTGAGGATATTCTTTGAATCAACTTCCGTAATTCAGTAATATTTTCGTAACTGAAAAAGAGACGTTACTCGTGTGGAATACCCCCTTAGGGAAGTGGAGTTGTGCCCACTAAGCATGAAACGCGTTTACCATGGCCACAACCCATACAGAAATTTTGCAGAAGAGAATGGTTGGACTTCTATAGTATATACAGTTATACACTGTAGGGGTGGGGGTCAAAATTTTGTATTCTTATTCTACACACTGCTCGGAGTTTCCTTTGGGCCCCTAAACAACTTACTGTAATTACACCACTATGTGCCCCCCCCCCCCCCTTTTTTTAAATTGAAATGAAATTGAAACCAATTCTTTGAATAAAGTCCATAAATGATTACCCTGATTAAAGCATGCTATAACTTTTAAATAAACACTCGTATTCAAACACAGTTTTAATCATAAGTAGATAAACATACAAAGTTTTGATACATAGTTAATGAACTTAATAAGCTTCCATATGTGCACCCCTAGTGGCACGTAAAATGTCTAAACAGTATTCACACACTCGCCACACATTTTCCAACATTTGTGGGTTAACTGTTGCATTTGCATCCGTAATGCGTTCTCGCAATGTCCTGATATCTGGAACAACTGTTGCATAAACCAAATCTTTAACATGACCCCAGAGGAAGAAATCCAGTGGGGTAATGTCTGGTGATCTTGGGGGCCATGGGATTGGCCCGTCCCTGCCAATCCATCGATTTGGAAATGTTGCGTCGAGAGTTTCACGAGCAACATGCGCCCAATGAGGGGGTGCCCCATCTTGTTGGAAGATGACAGTTGGCTGCCTGTCCTGCAGCTGGGGGATGGCGTAATTGGTGAGCATATTCAGGTACACAGTTCCGGAAACAGTGTTCTCAGCGAAGAAGAAAGGACCAATTATCTGGTCATGCATTAGTCCACACCAGACATTGATCTTCGGACTGCCCCGAATATACTCCCTTACGGCACGTGGGTTTTCCGATCCCCAAGTACGCACATTGTCTCTGTTGACTCTACCACTGAGCAGCTACTACAGCGCTCCTAGCGGCGAATGCGGTAGACGAAACACACCAGCACAGAAACTCTATGCGTGTACGAGATCACCTGTAAAAAGAAAACGGATGAGAGATTCGTCATTGAAACATGAGAGCATACTGTTTTCAGGGTAAACATTTATGGACACCCTATATATAAAAAGAAATCTTCTCCATATATTACTTAAAGAATCAATTGAAGCATACTAAAATCAAAATATTCACCTTAAGAAATTTAAAATCGTAAATTACTGACACCACTGGCCTTTCCATTGGAACACAGGTAGCTTTTTTTCTCGACTCCAGTACATTCAAAATAAATTTGTCTGTTTTCGTAACCAATTCTATCTTGTGATGCTTCTGTTACCACATTTACAGCATGTTCTACTCCTTGGCTGTGACAGGGAAAAGGAATAAGCTGAAGTGGTTCATTTCGAACTTTAAGATGATCATCATTTGTCAAATAATGTAAAATAGGTGGAGGGGTGATGGTTTCGTTGTCCCAGTCGATCATGTTAGGATAATCGTCTGCTTCAAAGTTCAGTGTTTTTGGCAGCTCAAAATTTCTCGCATTGGTGCTCCTACTTCTTGCTCGAATGATGTGCTGAAGAGCCAGCTCTCTGACCTCTCTTCTTGTGTCTGTTATCATTGAGAGTAAGATATTCTCTGGGTGGGCAAAATAGGCGTTATTTCTGAGGACATGCTCCATAATCATCCGATGCTTTTTATCTAAGCCTTTAAGCAAGTGCATGATATACCAAAAATTAGATGCTCCCTCATTCGCCTTTGGATGAGACTTTATCCAAAACCAGCCTGGAGCGTAAACCAGCATTATAATTTTTACTAGGTCTTGGATGTTTTTGTCTGGATTCTGTGTAGACACACACAAGCGCAGGATCCTGTTTGCTCGTGTTAGCCATCTTGCATGATGGAGGGCACCTGGGGATCTGGTGGCTAACGCTTGTGAGATGCGTCCAGATTGTATGCTAATGCACATTTCATACATATATTTTTGGTCACTGCTGAAACTTTTAACAATATCGGCCGAAACTTCTTTAATGTTGCCCTCTACAGAGGTATAATCAACTATATTATCCAGTTTGGTCAAATCCTCTCTGAGTTTATTTCCAAGAAAACGTTTGAAGGTGTTTGGTCCCGAAGTTTTTCCATCAGTTGCTTCAAATACGTCCCTGAAGGGCAGTTCGTTTACATGCAAAAGGCAAATCAGCCATTGTACCGCCTGTCCAGATATAATTCAATCAATTTTAGCACTCCGCCAATCCTGCCAGTGTTCACTGGGGTGCCATCGCATAGCAAAGCTTTGAGGGATTCTTTGCTATTAGAATCAACTATAAAAGTTATTATTTCATCTGCAATACAACAAGCAGTTCCGTTATCTGGAGCTATATGATCCATGTAAACATCACCAGGTTTTTTGACTATTACATAATGTTCTTCGTACTCCATTCCCTTCTTTGTCTTAGTTTGATCTTTTCTACCATCAAGTCCGATGCCTTCAATCTGTGTGTTCTCTGATTTCACTTTGATTATGTTCTTTTTACCCACACGTATTCTTTCTTCTTCCACTTTTTTCCTATCCAACATATTGGTTTCGTCTAATATTCCCATATCCTTCAAAGCTGCATTTACTATGGCTGCAGTAGCTCTGTAACTTACACGATATCTATCTGCCGTTATTGTTAAGTTATCGTAAATAATTCTGTTCTGATGGTTTTCTCTCAGCTCAAAATCCGGAACAAAGTCAATATCGTCGCTATCATCATCAATTTCCATGCTCTCATCTTCCACAATGTGTAAAGGGTCCAGTTTGCTGGTTGAGGCGACATTCATATCTAGGCTTATCTTGGCTCTTCTTTCTAATCCTTTAACTCTATCGTGAATCCTTTTTCTTGCGGAAGTCGTTACTCTGTCAATTGGTCCTAGTTGGTTTTTTCTTTGTTTCTTCCCCACAAAAGACTCCCACTCAATCATTGGAACTCTAATATCACATCTGCAATCCGTTCGACTGATTTTTTATCGTTACAAGTACAAGTACAAGTACAAGTGCAAATATCAAACATTTCATCGAATGTCTCCACCTTCTGCTGAAAACTGTTGTTTCTTTGTTTTAATGGTACTTTATTTAGCTTTGCTGCAGATTCTATCAATCGTTCAACTTTTATAGCTATTCCTTCAAATCCTATATGTGGAAAGGAAAACTTCTCCCAAATGGCTTCCACATCTTTAGTGACAATTCTGTAACATTCTTTTGCTGTTCTAGAACCTTTCGAAATCAGTTCTTCTCGTTTTCTTACCAGTAAATAATGCCTAAATACGTCAGCCTTTGAAGGAGTCATTGAAGATGAAAATTCTGCAGGGTGACCAAATGTTGAATTGTGCGTTTTGCTTCTTGTCGCCATGATTTCACTTATTTAGGCCTAGTAGCATTAATAACAAGAAACTAATTGTTAAATTCTAGCAATTGAATCATTCAATCTGAATTTAATATAACTTATTCAATCATAAAGAATCTGAAAATAACAATCTGAAACTAAACAAAAAAACGTGACAATAATTTATATAATTCATCTAATCTATCTAAATTAATCTATGTAATCTATTCAATCTATCTAAAACTCTATTAAATAATCTATCCAAATTAATCTAATCTACTTAATAAGACTTAATATAATGCATGATTGTCACATTTGGGGTTTATATCTGTGGAGAGAGTAAAATGGGGGGGATGCTATGGAAGGGGTAAGGGGGTTCGCATATACTCATTTTTTTTACAAGATGTTGAGATCATCATTTCCAACTACGTGCATACTGTGGAATTGGAGAAACTCGATTTTTGACATGTTTCGACCCCCCCCTAAATTATACAGCTAAATGGTTCATAACTGTATGGTTTATTAAAAACGTAAGGATTTTCTTGAATTTGGCTTCAATCTTTTATCATTGAAAAAAATATGGACGAACTTCACCCCCCCGTGGTATAGGATGAAACTTCATAATTAGATGTCACAAATATTTCCTCCTCTTCACTACTGCAGGTGCTTTACTTCACTGAGTTATTCCTCCGATGGAAAATATATTATTGCCGCTGGACAGAGTAAAAACGTTTGTATTTACAGTGCTGAAGATGAACTTTTAGTAAAGAAGTTTGAGATTACTCAGAACGGCTCTCTGGATGGAATGACTGTGAGTATTACACACATTCGCTCCATCTCTCAATTTCACATTATTTTTAGTTTCAGCATTTCTTAATGAGAATTATTTCTAAAGAAAAAGTGGGAATGCTTTCCTACTCCAGTCACCTTCACTTACACAGTGGATTTTTCATCTGAATTTGTAATATTAAACGATATAGTTTGGCATAATGCATACATACTAAATACTTTATCTTAGAACCTATTTGAACAAAAGATGCTTCTCAAATGTGTAACTCAATAGTCCATATTCTTGAGAGAACAGAAATTTAATGAAAATCTAGTTTTAGTATATATGAAATAAGAATGAAATGAAGTTGTAGGAGAACTTCATGATGTCTGTAGGAAATAGATACAATTTTTAATTCCCGTAGAAAACGATCAGTCGTAGGAAGTTGGCTGAAAACGGACTCAATCTTGCTCTGGTTGAAGAGAGGGAGGAAGAGAAGAGAATTAAAATTCCTGGACTTGCTCGAGGGTCGTTGTCGCAAAGAACATTTAGACCGCAAGTGCGAGTCACTTCCTTGGCTTTTTCAAAGACAGGTATGGATGACATAAGGTCTGTTTCTGTACTTACAGCTAATGGGTAATTCCAGGACAGATCACGCAGTGCTTAACACCACACCCCTTCCAATTTTCCTATAATTTGCTGTATGGCATTGTCTATACCAAAAAACCCGAAATTTCAAGTTTCAGATTGATCAGACTTACGGTTCAAAAGTTATAGCTCTTCCAACTTTAGAGGGTTCTCAGGGACCTCCAAATTTCAAATTACCATATCTTATCCCCTAATTGAGATAGAAGAATGACTCAAATTGCATTTGAAAGGTAATTTATCAGATATTAAATGAGTATAGACATGGATAGCAGCTTAGTTGAGGAGTTAAAAAGTTGTGACAATTTGTATTATTAAAGGGTGGTTTAACTCCTCACCTCAATGGATTTTTTAAAAAATTTCATATCAGATTAAGCCCAAACTCTATCTGTATAAGTGGCATTTAAGAAATTGTTGTGTATTTAGGTGTAAACTATGTGCTTTGAGATTTGAATAGTGATAATTTCACTGAAAAAATTTAATTTTTTGCAAATTGTCAAATATAAAATTATTTTACCCTTTTCTTATTCAACTATGCAGCAATGTATTTTGTACATATGTCTATGTAAGTATATAAAGGATACAAAATATATAAATAAGTAGAGATGATCTATTCAAAAGCTATTTAAAAATACCTACATTAATTAATAAAGATAGCTTGAATCAAAAGCTAACACAACTAGTGTTAAATACTATTGAGTAATCAAAGGAAGTGTGCTTAGGAAACAGTGTTCTGTTCTCTTGTTTAATGTGTAAATTTGTGAAATAATTAGCTTATAGAGGCATATATTGAGGAAATATTTTTCTTTGCAGAAATTCACAGTACATAGCTATGTACGGTACTTAATTGAAAATAGCAACTAAATGTAAAGACTATGCCTATCATTACATTTACATTTCATTTGGAAAACATGAAGTCACTCGGGCCTATCGAGGTAATCCAAGTCATGAGCTACATTTTTTAATAATAATAAACTTGCAAGATATCAAACTCAAGTCAGCTAACTAACATACCACCATTTACTTACACCATAGTAGCCTATATAACTGAGGCAAAGAATATACACTATAGACAATCTACAAACTCTCTCTCTCACTCATTGCTGTAACCCATTCAAAAAACAAAAAAGTTATTGTGAGTGCTTTGAGGTCACTCCCAAATCATGTTATTGGAAAGAGTGATCCTGTACATGGCTTCAGTCATTCATCAAAAGTTTGTAAAAACTGTGTGAAGAAAATCAATAAAAATGATGAAACACAACAGTTATTCAGCAAGAAAGTTCAGGAAGTGATACTTGTACACATGAACCTTCACCACAAAAATCTTCATCTAAGTGCATGAATGTTCAAGAAGCGTACTTTGAAAGAAGCAGCTAGGCAAGACTCTTGAACAGCTTGATGTCACCCCAATAAAATTATGTAAGTATACATTCTATAGGTTTTATAATTCTATAGTTTCTCTACTATATATATATATATATATATATATATATATATATATATTATATATATATATATATATATATATATATATATATATATATATACATATATATACACACACACAGGGTGTCCGAGAATTATCTGTAGAATTTTTGGCTGTTATTAAAAGTCACCATGAAGTGTAGAAATTCCAGTGTTGTCCCATTTTACAGAGAATCTCATTAAGTTTTTTCTGATACCAAGTTTTGACAAGTTTTTTTAGAATTCCAGTGTGTCCGAACATTATCTGTACAATTTCATCTTTTAATAAAATTCTTGATAACACGTAAAATTCTTAAACAAGATTATTTAGAATCTGTATTTTCAAAAGTTTCTTTATTAAAGTAACGTTGTTACAAACATTCGATATGTGCACCATTAGTGATTCGCAAAACATCCAATCGATACTCCAAATGTTGCCATGTACGCTGCAGCATATCCACATCAATTCGCTCAATAGCAGCTGTGATTCTTGTTTTTAAATCATCAATGTCTGTCACCCCGTACATTTCTAAAAAACTTGTCAAAACGTGGTATCAGAAAAAACTTAATGAGATTCTCTGTAAAATGGACAACACTGGAATTTCTACACTTCATGGTTGACTTTTATAACAGCCAAAATTGTACAGATAATTCTCTGACACCCTGTATGTATATACATATCATAGATATATATATATATATATATAATAATCTATCTATATACATATTTTTCACTGCAAAGAACACGCAGTATAAATACGTAAAGACGACGCTTGTATAGGAGAACATTCCGCGCAAGATGAGAAGAGAGAACGAACAATGAAAAATGAGGTACACCACCCGGGAATCGAACCCGGGATCTTCCGATTGCCGTCAGATATGATAACCATTACACCACGGGCCTCACTCGAACAAATGCCGTAATTCTCTACATACGTGCAGAAAACCATGCCCCAAGGGGGCACCTCCCGCATGCCGTATCTATATATACATTTCAACTGCAAAGAACACGCAGTATAATAACGTAAAGAACGACGCTTGTATAGGAGAACATTCCGCGCAAGAATATCTGATCGGCAATCGGAAGATCCCGGTTCGATTCCCGGGTGGTTACCTCATTTTTTCATTTGTTCGTTCTCTCTCCTCATCTTGCACGGAATGTTCTCCTATACAAGCGTCGTTCTTTACGTTATTTATACTGCGTGTTCTTTGCAGTTGAATGTATATATGATACGGCATGCGGAGGTGCCCCCTTGGGGCATTGGGTTTTCTGCGCGTATGTAGAAGAATTACGGCATTTGTTCGAGTGAGGCCGTGGTGTAAATGGTTATCATATCTGACCGGCAATCGGAAGATCCCGGGTTCGATTCCCGGGTGTTACCTCATTTTTTCATTTGTTCGTTCTCTCTTCTCATCTTGCGCGGAATGTTTCTCCTATACAAGCGTCGTTCTTTACGATATATATATATATATATATACACGGTGAACCAAAAGTAGGTGGACAGTAGGTTGAATACGGTTTGTGTTATATTATATTATAACTATGGTGTTCATTATAACTATGGTGTTTGTGTTATATTATATTAAATATTATAACTAAATTTATTTAAATTTTATTTTGTATTATAGTATACAAAAAAATTAAATATGTATTCTCAAAATAAACGTTATCATTTACTGTCCACCTACATTTGGTTCACCCTATATATATATATATATATATATATATATATATATATATATATATAATGTACTAACCGGCTCTCCCCGAGTTCGGGCAACGTCAGGATGTTACTAGAGAGAGGGTTATTACTTTAGCACTCCTGAATGCAGAAATAGTTTACTCTTTGTATTCCTACAATCGCGGAGTACTGTGTGGGCCCGTGTTTTTCTTTTATCCCAGTTATCAAAGTCGCGAGATAAATATAATTGATTAGAGTGAATCAAATGCTTCTTTTGTACAGACCAAAGAGTTAGTAGTAATAATAATAATAATAATAATAATAATAATAATAATAAAAGTTTCATAATGATAATATATTACTTTTTCTTCATTGTAAGATATGAAATAAGCCAGAGACCCCTCTAAGACACCCTTGTCCGTTCTGAGTCTCCAAGCTTATATGAATCATTTGCAAGCTCTGATCTTCTCTAAACAGACTTAAATTGATACCCAACCTTCCAATTTCCAAAAGCAATTCCTGTTAACGGACCGAAACCCTTTCAGCCTGGAGACCCTCTCCAGGGATCTGCCTTAAGGGCGCTGATCCCCTTCTTATATAGTCAAAGGAGCGGAACCTGGCTACGCTATCACGCAAGCGGTTGACGTCACCTGAGGGCATTGTTTTCCCAAAGTGAAATCAAAGAAACCGTCTGCGTCACTTCGCGTGACTTCCGTTCGGAAGGAAACGAGTCATACATAGCTTGGGAATTATTGAATGAATGAAATCGCCTAAATATAATAGTCATCAGGGCGCGACTTTACTTCGATTATAAATTATAACATGTATAACATATATATATATTGTACTATATTCTACTTCTATATTTTTATAATTTTCAATATATACCTAATGGTAGAGTTTAAAATATCATAAATTTTCAGATGGCCTGAGCAGTATCAGTAAATCAAAGATGGCATATAAAAAATACCAGAGAGCTTCAACTTCTCTAAAAAGGAAATTGGAAGACTCAATGTCTGAGACAGTTGACGATGATGCTGGACCATCCAATAAACAGGATCTTAAAAAATGGAGAAAGATATTGCAAGATATGTAAGAAACTGTATGTAAATTAGATTACTTTAATACTCGGTCTTTTACCTGTAAGACACCGAGTCAACCCACAAATGCAGCTAAATATGATACAAGGCAATTAAATTAACAGTACTTACTGTGAATTCATAATATTTAGTAAAAAAAATTGCAATGATTTATATTATGTATTTTTCTTCTTTTAAACAGGTATGAGAGACTGATGAATGATCTCAAAGAAGAATTCAACTCAACATCTTCCTATCAATGAAGACTTCAGATAGTTACACTGTCTCCTTTTACAGTTACTAGAACCTCAACAGTTTTTCGGTGCCATTAGGTACACTGTTGACAAAGCTAGACATTTGAGAGCTCAGTTTGGTATTCTTCCAGAAGTTCCCAAGTACAGTAAAGGAAAAAAATTGACTGAAGAAACAATATCCAGAGTAAAGGCTTTCTGTCAAGATGATGAAGCAAGTCGGATATGTGCAGGGGAATCTGAAAACTATTCATTTATTACTCAGGATGCCCCTCAGAGTTTTCACTGGATAAATGATCAGACAACACTCCACCCATTTGTAGTCTATCATAAGAAGGATGGGGAATTAAGCCACATTAGTTATTGCTTTGTCAGTGACTGTCTTAAGCACTCAACTTCAGCAGTTCACACTTTTCAGCAATATTTGATAAAAAATATTAAAGCTAGATTCCCCATTGTACAAAAAGTTATTTACTTTTCTGATGGATGCGGTGGACAATATAAGAATAGATTAAATTCCATCAATCTTTGCTATCATGAACAGGATTTCGGTGTCAAAGCCGAGTGGGATTTCTTTGCTACAAGTCATGGTAAAAATGCGTGTGATGGTATTGGGAGAACAGTAAAAAGAGGTGTAGCAAAGGCTAGTCTACAACGAACTGATGCTGGTCACATTCTGACACCAAGAGCTTTATATGATTTTAGTACTAAGCACTTAAATCACCTTTTTTCTTTGTTACTAAGCAGGAGGTTAAATCAAATAAATTACATCTGTCTAATAAGTTAATGAAACTATCAATCAAGGGCACAAGAAGCTTCCACAGAATTGTACCTTAGTCAAGGAACCAGATACAGGCTTATCAAACATCTGATTCAGAAAATCCTACTTTGTTTAGAATAAATCAAGTTGAATAGGGTGAGAGCAGTCTGCTAGTAAACAAAGGTACTGAGTATCATATTGGCCAATATGTTACTTGTAAGTATGATAGTAAAATCTGGCTTGGAATAATCAAAGACAGTTCAGAAGAATTTGCTGATTACCAAATTAGCTTTTTATTCTTAAGGAGACCCTAATAAATACCATTTTCCAGAGAAGGAAGATATTTGCTGGGTAAGACAAAGCGAAATGATTTAACCTACGTCCAATCCAAATATCCAGCATGGTATTAAAATTGCCTACTCTTTCAATCCAAAAGAGATGAAATTAGTGGAGCCATAAAAGTTTTTAGTATGGTATATTATACTCACCCAGTTGATGCTTGTACTTCTAAGTTACTGTCATACAAGTTTGTGTGTGTATATTCTTTCTAGTACTTAGTCACAGTTCGCAGGCTTCAGTTGAGAAGTTTAATTATTATGTTATATGTTTAATGAGTTTGTTGAACCTGTGTGCTGTACTCCCTATACATTTTAGAACAAAAATGAAATGCCGTTGCTAATAATTCAATTGTTTCATTCTTGAAACAAATTTACAATTAAATAAGTACTGGTAGTTACATATAAGAGAGCATACTTTTCAGGAAAAAAATTAAGTTAAATGCAGGTGATAAATCATAATGAAAATTAATTTTTTTTTAGTGAAGTTATCACTATTCAAATCTCAAAACACACAGTTTACACCTAAATACACAGCAATTTCTTAAATGCCACTTATACAGATAGAGTTTGGGCTTAATCTGATATGAAAATTTTAAAAAAAATCCATTGAGGTGGGGGGTAGAACCCCACTTTAATAAATCAAAGTGTCACAACTTTTTTACTCCTCAACTAAGCTGCTATCCATATCTATACTCGTTTAATATTTGGCAAGTTACCTTTCAAATGCAATTTGAATCATTCTTCTATCTCAATTAGGGACTAAGATATGGTAATTTGTAATTTAGGGGTCCCTGAAAACCCCCAAAAGTTGGAAGGGCCATAACCTTTGAACCGTAAGTCCGATCAATCTGAAACTTGAAATTTCGGGGTTTTTGGTATAGACAATGCTATACAGCAAATTATAGGAAAATTGGAAGGGATGTGGTGTAAAATTTCATTTTTCATGCATGATCTGTCCTGGAATTAACCCTAACACAGGAAAACATCAGACTCGCTTCTTATGCAGTCCATTTAAAAGTGTTCTTCATTGTTATATTTTTAATATTGAAATATGTTATAGTAGCGCTCATAAGTATTCGTACAGAGTATTATTTCAGTTATATTCGTCTGTACCTTTTGTACTATGCATACGATATTTGTGAAAAGTTTACCATTCATTTGGAAAAATTTAAGGTAAAAAAATTAGTTGAACTTCAACATAAAATGTAACTCATCAAAAAATTTGAGTAGAACAAAAAATGTTTTTGTACATTTGCTTGCAAAATTACTTCATACTTTGTGTGTCCACCTTTTGTTTGAATGACTTCAATGATTCGTTTTGGATATTTTTCTATAAGTTCCCGACATGTCTCGGAAGAAATTTTAGCTCATTATTATTAAGAAAATTGTTGCAATTCATTCAGATTTGAAGCGTTTGCGGACAGCTTTTTTCAAATCAAACCATAAATTCTCATTTAAATTGAGATCTGGGTTTTGACTGGGCCACTCGAGAAGCTCGAAATTCTTTTGTTGAAGCCATTTCATGCACTCTTACTTTTATGTTTTGGATCATTATCTTGTTGCAGTACCTAATTGTGACGTATTCGCAAATTTCGAACTGAAGGCAATACTACATTTTCTTCTAAAATTTCCTGATATTTCTTCAAATTCAAGATTCCATTGATGATGACAAGCTTTCTTGGACCAGAATCACGAAAGCATCCCCAAAGAAGCAAACTACCACCACAACCGTAGGAAGGATGTTTTTTCCTTGAATGCAGTATTTTATTTTTGCCAAAAGTACTGTTGCTTGTTGTTCCCGAATAATTCGGTTTTTGTCTCTTCCCGTCCAGAGAACTTTCTTCCGGGATGCAACTCCATCATTTAGATGATCCTTGGCTTACTTTAAACAAATTTCTTTGTGCGTTTTTCGTAGCAGAGTTTTTTTTTTTGTGCAACTCTTCATGCATACCATTCCTTCTCAATGTACGACGTACAGTAGAGGGATGGACATCGATCTTAGACAGTGTCTTAATGTTTGACAAATATCACCTGCAGTCACTAGTGGATTTGCAGCAGCCATTCTTTTAATCCGTCAAGCTGTTCATTCTGAAATCTTGCTAGGTCGTCCACTCCTTGGTAGAATTTTGATTGTTCTAAAGCCTTTCCATTTGTTTGTGACTGCAGCGACTGTCGTAAATGGAATTCGAAGTTGTTCTCTTATCTTTCTATAACTCTTTCCAGACTAGGGTGCAGCAATAACAGATCTCTTAAGACCTGTACACAGCTCTTTACCACGACGACCCATTGCTTACAAATGGCTTGTACAGTCACCCATCTTCCATAAAGATTCATAGAGAAAATTCGAGAATTTAAAATTTCTAACAGCCTCTAATCAATAAACAGCCAACTTCTGATAAAAATTTTAATGAAGCCTGCAGTGGACACAAAGTATTAAATAATTTTGTAAATAAATGTATGAAAACTTTTGCATTTTAACTTTTTTATTTTCCTCAAATTCTGAAAGTTTTCTGAAGATTACTGTTTTAAGTGTTCAGTCTTTAAGTGCCTTCAGGAAGTGTGTCTATTAGGCCAGATCGAAATTTTATATTGAAAAGGTACATATTGGGAGGGGTTTGAATGGAGCACAGGAACCACCTCATAAAATATTTTTGCTGTTTAAAGCCTCCTACTCCTGGCACAATTTTTCACTTTTTTACCTATATTGAAGAATATTCCATTTATGCAAGACTTAGTCTACATTCAGGTTTTTTGATGACATAAATCTTTATTAACGTATAATATTTTATTTAATAATGTACAGTATTAGGAAAAATTAATTAAGTACAACAATATATTCAGAAGAAAAAATTAGAGGCATAATAAATTTGCTAAAATTCAATTAACTTTTTCATTGTTCTTTATCACATCGAAAGGGAAGAAATTTTCAATATCATTAGGAAATTTTATTTCATATGTTTCTTACTCATTCCATTGGGCCTTCCATTCAAACTTGGGCAGTTTTCGCCTTCATTCTAATGAGTTTAAGATAAACTTTTGACGGTTGTCATATCCTATTCTTTCCTGACATGCCTTTGTTACTAGGTTCACTGCCCTTTCCACACTTTGACTGTGGCATGAAAAAGAAGCTATCTCCAGTGGCTTAATCGAGCCTGTAGTAGCTCATCGTCGCTAAAATTGTTTAGCAGCGGTGGAGGAGTAATGATCTCTGCCAATCGATCATCTCGGTGTAGTCAGTGGATTGGAAATTGTACCTGAAAATCCTGTTATTGAAAGGATAATTTTCTGAATAGCTTGCTCCCTAATTTCTAGTCTCTTGTCAGTTACCATTGATATGAGTATATTTTCTGGGTGGGCAAAGAAGACATTATTCTTTAATATTAGTTCTACAATCTATGTTGTTCATCTAAATTTCAAAGCAAGCACATTAAATGCCAAAAGCTATATGCACCATCAGTTGCATTAGGATGAGATTTTATCCAAAATCACCCTGGAGCATAGAACTGTATAATAATCTTGACTATATCTTGAAGGTTTTTATCGGGATTTGACATTGATATATATAATCGAAGGACCCTGTTGGCTACAGTTAGCCAGCGAGCATGGTGAAGGGTACCTGGGGATAGAGTGGACAGATCTTGAGAAGTGTCTCGAGTTTGAACTGCCAGACACATGGGGCATTCCAGGAGAGATCACCCAATGCATGTCACCACTCCGACTCAGATTTTGATGAAAATTGACATATGGGGTTCTTCCGGGTGCTGATTTCACTGGTCAAAATAAAAAAGTTCTATGACCCATAGTTTTTGAGATATAGACCCCACACTTTACCACCTAACTTTAATGGGCAATAACTCCCAAACATCTTAGCGTAGACCTATAAAACTATACATTTTTAGAATCAGCATGAAGAGATCTATTAAATGATACCACATTCAAATGTGTAGAACAATAATGAAAATTTTCCCCCCCCTTTTATTTTCATTTTTGACCCCACCCCCTGTAGGCAGTGAAATCCAAAAAAAAATTTTCATTAAACTTCCATTAATTGTTAAAAGATAAAAACAATAAAAAACGTAGGTATCAAGTTGCAAGATATTTTAAAAATTATTGAAAAAATATGTACATTGTGAAATTTTGACATTTTTACACCTGCAGACTAAAATAGAGAACTACAAATGATGAATTCACATGGATGAAAATAAACAGCAAAAATACAAATTGAACACACACATTACATCAAGTTGATTCATAATTACATGAGTTTTTTCAACTCATTTTCTGGGAAAACATATTGAATACGCATTGTTCCTGGCTTTAAAGTTGGTGTGCTTAATAAACCTAAAATTTTATCTCTTGATATGTGGCATGTATATCTAATTTGTGGAAAGTAATAGTAAACACTATATCCTGATGGGTGCTAAAAGCTAACCTCAAAGTCATCAAAGTCCTCATTATAGGAATGTACAAATCCCAACCATTTCTGATCATTATAAGTACAACCTATGTACTCTCCTATCTTCGGATTAACTTCAACATTATCTTAACCCAGAAAAGCTTTGCTTATAATCCTCACCTCACCAACTTCATCAGAAGATAATTCAAATGTTTTTGTTATTTGCATTAATAGGTACAACTCTGTGGAATTTTTGTGTTCCTGTTAGCTGTATACTTTTTTTGTATGTCGCTTAAAAATTTTTCCTTAGCTTCAATTTCTTCAGAATTTATTAAAAAAAAAATTATGCTGTCATTTATATTGTTTGAACAAAATTCAAACATGTCTTCTGGTGTTAATATTTGATTTGCGAATGTTCTCTGCATACTCGCTCTGGCTACAGATCTTTTCACTGTACCCCCAATCCCATCACAAGCGCTCTTACCACAGCTTGTGGCAAAGAAATGCCACTCACTTCCAGCCCAAAATCTTCTTCATGTTTACAAATGTTAACAAAGTTGAAACGATTTTTATATTGTCCTGCACATCCATCAGTAAAATAATGTAATTTTTTGATATGATGGTGGGATTTTCTAATAATAGGTATGAGTATATTTAAAAAAGTGTAAACCATTGTAGTGTTATGTTTTGTATTTGGAGATGATAAACAATAACTTGAATGTTTTGTTTCATTACTTTCTGGTTCCTTATAATATAACACAAAGGGATGCACTGTGCATTGGGTATTTTCCCAATGAAAACCTTGGGCTGCATCCTGTACTACAAATGAGTAGTTTTCTGAAAAGTCACCAAGAACTACAGCTGTTTGGCTATTTAAATTATTCTTCAAGTTTTTTAGAAATGCCCTCTGATTCTTTGCTATAAAGTGATGACGTGTCAATTTGACAATTTTTGTGCTTAATGAATTTATAAAATCACCTACAGATTCTGTTTTTTCAACCATATTGCATTGATCTGTAGTAACTCATTGTTTATATTTTATGAAAAGTGAGCAAAAAATTCTTAATACCTTGTTCTTTTGGACAGACTGGCAAAACTAGAGAAGCCAATTTGAGGACTATCTGGATTATTTTTATAGAGACTAAAAGCTGCTTTCAGATTTATTAACACCAGTCTTTTCTGCCCAGATTCTTTATACCCACTTTCATTTCTGATACTCAGGCAGTCTTTTACCTGGTCACAAATGACTAATTTCGTCTGATTCAAAAAATTTCTGAACACACACTCTAGTACCTTTAGTTATTACTTTTCCTTTTGACATGGGTTCAATTTCAGGAATAATTCCAAGTCTGTTTTATATTTCTGCTTTTCTTAACTAAATATTCAGTTGTCTGAAATAGATTTATAGTTTTTGATATGGTAAATGGAGATAATGTCAATATTTTGAGTTTCCTCTCATAACTGTCAGTAGAATGGAAAGCTTCAACCAGTTCATTCATGAGGTGAATCATTGACCTGAAACAAATTCATGAATGTATAATAGCTATAAACAAAACATTACATGTGCATATTAAATTTTTTTGATTATAATTTTGATTTCAAGTGTAACAAAATAAGTATTCTTTGAGAAAGTCAAATTAAACCAAAAATTATTTTGTGACCAAATGAATTCCAAATGATTTAATGGGCCCATTGATCTCCAATCTTTAGGGAGTTGTGCTTCTAGTTTCTACTATCAAAGGTGAATACCTACATTTTGTTTTTATGCTTCAGTTTTAGTTTAGGTATATCTTTACTTAATAATAGTGTATCATTTTAAAATTCATACCTTTGAGTTTCATGATCCAACTTTGTAGTTTTTGATGGGCTTGGGATCTCAATTTCTAAACTTGTTTCTAGCTTTCGTTTTAAAAAATGACATGCTTTTTCTATTGTTTGAATAGCTTTTGCTTCTTTTCTTGAGGAACTGAAACCATCTGAAATTTTTTAATTAATAAATATTTGACTCCATTTGATATATATGGACAATAATAATTAATATGTCAACATATTAATTTAATAAGTTTAATAAATTTAATATCAACATATTAATTTCATTAAGTTTTTCAGCAAATGCATTATAAATAAATAATATAAATAAAAAAAATTATAAATATAAAAGTACCTATCATTAAATACTTACGCTTCTTCACTGGAGTCACAGCAAGACTTTCTAGAACTTGAGAAACCTCCTCTTTGGCATTACTTGATATACTTGGATCATATTCATCGCTTTCTGAAATAACATTCTCGGAAGACTGATTGTGATCAGACTCTTCACTTTATGATGTTGATAGCAACTCTGGTCTCTGGGTCAATAATTTTTTACAGTTGCTACATAGTACAGTATTCCTTTGTAGTTTCCATTTACATCGATTATAAAGTGATTGGCTGATGGTTCTTATATCCTTGTGTATCTTTTTCTTATGTTTTTGTAAAGGATCATCACAGTATCTAACCATTTTTCATTACTCAAAATACACAATTGTAAATCTCAAAAATAAGATATGATTTGACTCAAAATAAGCACATCTGTAATAAAAATAAGCATAATTAACAAACATTTGAGAGAGAGATTGTGTGAATATGAGTTATACATAGGATGTAAATATATCATTTGTAGTTCTCTATTTTAGTCTGCATAAAAATGTCAAAATGTCAATATACATATTTTTTCAATAATTTTTAAAATATCTTGTAGCTTGATACCCACGTTTTTTATTGTTTGTATCTTTTAACAATTAATAGAAGTTTAATAAATGAAAAAATTTACTTTTGGATTTCACTCTCTAGGGGGGTTGGGGGTCAAAAAGAAAAATAGAAAAGGGGGGGAAAATTTTCATTATTGTTCTACACATTTGAATGTGGTATCATTTAATAGATCTCTTCATGCTGATTCTAAAAATGTATAGTTTTAGTTTCATAGGTCTACAACAAGATGTTTGGGAGTTATTGCCCATTAAAGTTAGGTGGTAAAGTGGGGACCCATATCTCAAAAACTATGGGTCAGAACTTTTTTTTTTTTTTTTGAACCAGTGAAATCAGCACCCGGAAGAACCCCATATGTCAATTTTCGTTAAAATCTGGGTTGGAGTGGTGACAAATTTTTTAATTTTTGGGTGATTTGTCCTGGAATGCCCCACATATCATAGAGATCTTTGATCATTGCTTAGCTCCTTCACAACATCTGCTGGAATTTCTTTAATGTTTCCCTTTACGCAAGAATATTTGACTACCTCAAATTTTGTTAAATCTGTTTTTAGTTTATTCCCAATTGAACCCACAAGTATTTGGATGTTGTTTTACTATCATTGGCTTTGTAGATGTGCATAAAAGGCAGCTCGTTCAAATGCAAGAGGCACACCAACCACTGCACTGGTCTGTTAAGATGAATTTCAACCAGTTTTTTGGCTCCACCAATTTTTCCTGTATTTACAGGAGTACCATCACACAGTAAAGCTTTGATAGTATCTGTGCTATTCGAGTCTGTGATAAGTTATCAACTCTTCAGCTATGCAGCAAGCAGTTCCATTATCTGGTGTGACATGGTCTACATAGATGCTTCCAGGTTCATTCACAATAACATAGTGTTCTTCTTTTATCTTTCCACTTTTAGTTAGTGTTATCTTTCCTTCCATCAAATCCAAGGCACTCCATCTTCAGATTTTCAGATTTAGACTTAAAAGTATTTGTTTCACCCATGCAACTTTTTTCTTTCTAATTTCTTTGTCAAGCATGTTGGTGTGGTTAAGGATTCACATATCTTTTAAAGCTGCATTGACTATTGCAGCTGCAGATCTACAACTTACATGATAATGATCTGCTGTTAATGCTAGGTTTTTATAGGAGTGCCTGTTTTGAATATTCTCAGTCAATTCTAAATCGGCCTCATAATCTACATCCTGACACACTGAATCTACACCCATGTCTTCTTCGGTATTTTCTATAAATTCCAATGGTAAAACATTGGTGGCTTCAGTCATTTCTTCTTGTGCTTTTAGTTCACAGTTTTGTGCTTCTTGGGCTCTTGCTAAAGATCTCTCTGTTGAATTAGCTGTGCGATCAATTGATCCTAACTGATTTTTTCTTTGTTTTTGACCCACAAAAGACCCCCATTCTGCCATTGGTATTTTATCCTTACACCTGCAAGATTTCCTATCAATTTCAATTCCCTTGGCATAGCATTCACAAGATGTATCAAACATTTCATCATACTGACCTGCTTTTACAGCAAAACTTTCATTTGTTCGATGTAATGGCGCCTTGTTCAATTTTGACACTTCTTTTAGTCAACTGACTTTAAAGTCTACTAAAATGAGTCGATGAGGACTGAGTGCACTGATTCAAATTTGAGTGGTTTTGGTGTTAATAGTAGGAAAAGAAAATTTCATCCGTCTTCAATATCTTTTACAACAACCCTGTAATAATCATTAGCAGTTGCTGATCCTTTTGATTTAGCTTCTTCACGACAGTGCACAAAAAGGTAGTCTCTCACAACATCTGCTTTTGAAGGAGTCATTGCTGCTTGGGAATTCCGCAGGATATCCAAAGGCTGCATTTGAGGACTTGCTTCTAGTAGTCATAGCTTATATTCAGAAGTAAAATCAAATTATATGTAATTTATAATTTATGATAATTCAAATTATAATTAAAGCAAATGCAAATTATTTCTATTTATCTGAAACATAAAAATATCAAGCATTAAACAAACAACTTATGTAACATATAACAACATTAAACATATGCAAATATGAGGGTAAAAAAAGGTGGGGAGTATGTGCTAGGGGTAGCACATACTTGATATTTTAATATTTTGTTAAGATGATAAAATGAAACTTCTCACATGGTGTACTTTTTAAGAAATAAAAAAATTTCCCATTTTTGACCCGGCCTTGTGTCTATCTTTGTTTCAGAGATGAACTACATGATAGCTATGTCTCAACACCTCTTTCCGTTAGATCAAAGAGGTTGTGACTTGGTTCTGTTCAGTAGTTGGAAGGGTGATCATGCTAAGTTTTGATGATATAATGATGACACGTTGTTGATTCCATGTAAAGCTGTAAGTCCTCTCCATCACATAACGACATTTGCCTTTACGAAAGAGGGTAAACATTATAGGGTGGAGTGAAAAAATCAAAAGTGCCAGGATTAAAATTGAGGTCTAGATAGTTGTCTTTTGTCCAGGATTAAACTTTAAAACTGATTTTGGGTGGTTGCATACAAAACTGTGACTGCTACCTAGCAATTTATACAAATTGTATGTGCGCACAACCAAAATTTGAACCCAATGACCTATCTCGGGTTTTGGACATGATATAGAAAGACAATTTAAAATCTGTTTATGATGTATTTTTTACCTTTGAAGCAGATTAAGACATTTGCAGAGGGTTGCAAGGTCAATAATACATCAAAAAATCCATATTTCGTCATTTTTGCTAAAAAAAAAAAAAAAAAAAAAAATGCAATTTTCCAGCCCTTTTTCTTCAAATATTTTTTTTTATTTGAAATTATATTTTATATTTTAATTTTCAGGTTGAATTTATAGAATTGATAAATACATGTATTTTGATAACCTTATTGCCAAAAAATACTGCATAGTAGGATGTTAAGACGCAATTACACAGTTAAAATTCTTGATGGAGGTCACAGATTTTCAAGCACAGACTCATTCCCCAATGGAAAGCTTCCTCTTAGTAAAGATGTCATCCAACGTGTAATGGCAGAAGAGAACTGGACAACCAGACAAGCGGCTGATACGGTTGCACTAAGTCTGATTGAACACTGGTTTTGGTGCAATATCTATCCAATTTCACGCCCCATTGTCACCAGCAAGATTCAGGATCTAGTCAAAGAATTTTCGAGGTAAGGCTCAGATTTTCAATCCCTTATGAAAAGATTTAAAATGTCATACTTTTGTAAATTTTGTAGTTACATTTATTTGTTTGTGACAGTTGTTTTATTAACATAATCATGTGATTCATTGATTTGCAAATCTTAAGAGTGATCGGTAATAAATTCTGTTTTGACTAGGACTTAACTTAGGGTTTATAATTGAAATTTGCACTCACAACATTAAAGTTTTGGTAATTTTGTAGGTTTGATAGATATCCAAAAAAGAAACATGGTGACAAGTTGTTTTATATCTTCTGTGAGGACTCAAATCGGAGAAGAGATTTAGAACAATTATATCAACTCAAAGTGACAGAAGAAGACTATGCTTTCTTTGAGGACCAAAAACAGCTAGAATAGGATGATGCGTTGGCTTTAAGGAATGCCTTACATCGGCAGACATCAGATACAAAAGGAGAGGAGTACAGCAGGAGCAAGCAAAAAAAAAAAATTGGTGAGTTTGATCTATATAAATTTAAAAAAATTTTGATTAATGGCCACTGAAAATCTGGGTTTCTTGGAATGATTGTGCTACAAATTATAAAATTTTATTTTTGCATCTTTGGTAAACTACTTGTATCATAATCATATTGTATTTTATTATCCCCAGGGAAGAGCTCAGAAGAGTTTTTCAAGTTGGTTCCATCAAGCTCAGCAGCAATACATGACAGTGATCTCGACTCTCTCTCAAGTCAAGGCAGCCTGGAATCACATGATGAAACAGCTGGTGCCAGTGAACAACAGGAATCCAGGACAGAACAAAATAGGAAGAGTCTACCAAACCTCGTTTGGCAGTGACAGGTATACTCTATACTTTAAAATATGAGTATGCTTTGAACACACTTGCTGCTCTGTTGACAATACCTTTGAAAAAATTATTTATAATCCATGTAACATTGCTAATAGTTAGATTCCAAATCTTGAACACTGCTGTCCAATGAACATCTTGTTAGAATATTAACTTAATATAAAATAAATGTTTTTTACCAGGTATCAAGTAAGTGACAGAGCTGGAGCAGCAGTTGCATCAGCAGTTTTAGAGGATTATGGAATTATCACTACTACTGATAAGATGAATGTAATTGACAGGTAACAGTCCAATTATCTTGTACATTAGTATCTGATTCAAATCAAGTATTTCACAAAAAGCATATGTTTCAAGCAAGTGTTAAAATTTAAGTATTTTAGTCAAAACCTATGGAGCTTGCTTAAATAACTGTCTTTAAAATTAAGTAAATTTGCACTATGAACTTTGCAGAAACAAGCTGAGAAGAGAACGTGAAAAATATCGTAAAGCCATAAGAAAAGAGGAGGATAAATTGTTTGAATTGGTGGATGCTATTTATGTGGATGGCTGCAAAGATGCAACAATGGTGACAGTTGAAGTGAATGGCAAATATTACAGAAGAATTGAGGTAGAAGAACACTATGTAATTGTAGGAGAACCTGGTAAGATTTAAAATTTTGATCTTTAGTTTGCATTTTGTAATAGATATTACTCAAAATATTTAAGATGAATTTTGGATATAGAAATTGGGAAATAGATATAAACCCTGAAATATTTAAAAAATTCTCTAATTTCTGAATACTATTTCAGATGATTTCTACCTCTCACATGTGACTCCAAGTAATGGCAAGGGGTCGACTATTGCAACAGAGATAAACATTATAGGGCGGGTTGATATTTTGTATTCAAAAGTGACACATTGTTGGGGTTTCGTATGGGTCACAGTAGTCACCCAGTAAAATATTTCTTGTATTCTAAGTCTCCTACCACCAGCACAAATTTTTGGTTTTTAGTTTCAATTTGCCAAAATGTACATTTTTCAGTAAAAACTCAGCTAAAAATTGTTTCAGCTGTGTTAAACTCATGTTTCTTATTTTTTTATTCAAACTCAAAGAAAATGGCATTCTTACCTGTTTTTTAGTATATACTATATAATAGGATAAAAAATAAGGAACAAATTAATGAATTACGTAGTTCAATCAAAGTAAAATAACAAAACACACAAATTATACAAATAATAGTAAATAAATAGTAAATAATAGTAGAAAATAATAATGTAAATAAAAATAGAATAAATAAAAAAATGATCAAAAAAATTTGAATTTTTCGTCGTCTATTATTTTATTTTATTTATTTAATACGACAGTCGTCGTCGTAAGTCCGGATGGACGTAAGTCGGGTGGTCGTAACTCGGGGAGTATCTGTACATAACATTTTTGAGAAATTAAACAATAGAACTTGTCTTCTACAAGAAAAAGAAAAAACATTACCCAATGAAGTGATCTTTTGCACGATACATGAACTTAAGCTATTTCGAAAGTAACACTGCATGTTTGTTTATTCCACTGTCCTTTCCATTCAAATTTAGGCAATCTTTGCCGTGATTCCAGTAGGTTAAGAATATATTTTTGGCGATTTTCGTAGCCAATTCGTACATCAGATGCATTCGTGAGCAGGGATGGGGTCAAATACGTATTTGTATTTGTATTTACAAATATACAAAAATGGATATTTGCATTTGTATTTGTATTTGAGAATTTAAAAAGCTGCATATTTGTATTTGTATTTGTATTTGAACCTTTTATTTGCTGTATTTGCTTCAAATACAGTCAAATACACTAATGTAATATAACTGTGCATATAACTACAAATTTATATGAACAGTAAAAATCAAACATTGAGAAATATGAATTTATTTTCTTTAATTATGCAAAAGTGCAGAAATATCAAGAAGTGTGAAATAATTTTCTCTAATAAAAATAATAAACAAGAGGAATTTGTTACTTTTCTTGCCTTGGTGTGAAAATGAAGTCTACTTTGATAAGAGCCAAAGTATTGCAATGTTAAGTTTTATACAATAAGTACTATACCAGTATTGTCTTACTTGAGGGGTAGCCGAAGTCAAGTAAATATTATCCGTTTATATTTAGGATGAAATTGGTACGAAATTTGCAAATACAGTAAAAATTGTATTTGCATTTTATATGTATTTGAAGCTTCATATTTGTATTTGTATTTGTATTTGGGGATTTATAAATTCGAATATTTGTATCTGTATTTGAATTTGGCCATAAAAAAAATAGTGTATTTGTATCTATATTTGTATTTGGGCAATTGTATTTGACCCCATCCCTGTTCGTGAGTTGTGACTAGACTCTCAGCGCTTTCTACTCCTTGGCTGTGACAAGGAAAGGCTGGTATTTTGAGTGGCTCTTGTCTTGCTAGCAAAAGTTCCTTATTGCTAAAGTTTTTTGAAGTGGAGGTGGATAAATTACCTCTCTATGCCAATCAATCATTTCAGTGTAGTCTGAAGAATCAAAATTAAGAGTTCGAGGTAGGTCATAGTTTCTTGATCCAGAAAATGTAGTTCTTGAGAGAATGATTCTCTGGATTGCAACCTCTCTAACTTCTCTTCTTTAGTCTGTTATCATCGATAGTGGAATATTTTTGGGGTTCGCAAAGTATCAGTATGAGTTATTCTAAAACACCGGTTCCATGATCAATCTGTATTTCTCCTTCAAGTCACGCAACAGACCCTAAGTACCAAAAGTTAGATGATCTGTCAGATGCCAGTGGATGTGACTTAACCCAAGACCATCCTGGAGCATAAGATAGTATAATAATTTCTACTAGATCTTGGGTTGGATTTGGTGTTGACACACAGAGTCTAAGAATTCTATTTGCTCTAGTTAGCCAATGAGCATGATGAATTGTACCAGATCTTTCTGCAAAAGCTTTGGAGACATTTTCAGATTGAACTGCTTAAAGCATTAACAACATCAGATGGAATTTCATGAATGTTTCCTTTAACAGGAGAAAAAGCAACCACTTCAAGTTTTGTTAGATCAGTTTTCAATTTATCTCCAATTGAACCCTTGAAAGCACTTGGCCTGTTGTTTTTCCATCTTTTGCCTCGTAGACATGCCTGAATCATAGTTCGTTCATATGAAGAAGGCATACCAACCACTGAACAGACCTTTTCAGATAGATTTCAACAAGCTTTATTACTTCACCAATTCTTCCAATGTTCACAGCAGTACCATCACATAGTAAAGCTTTTAGAGTGTCTGAACTTTCCGAGTTCACTATTACAGTAATCAGCTCTTCTGCTACACAACAAGCATTTCCATGATCAGGTGTTACATGATCTGTATAGATATTTCCAGGCTCTTTAACAATGACGTAGTGCTCTTTGATCTTGCCTCCCCTGGTTAAGCATCATCTCTTCTCCCATCAAAGCCAACGCATTCCATTCCTATATTCTCCGACTTAACCCTGGTACTCAATTTTTTACCTACTCGCGCTCTTTCCCTCTCCAGCTTCTTTTTATCAATCATGTTGCCCAGATCCTGGATTCCCATATCTTTTAAAGCAGCATTAACAATTGCTGCTGCTGCCCTCCAACTCAATCTGTAACGATCTGTGGTCACTGCCAACTCTTCATAGGTATATCTGTTCTGCTCATTCTCTATTAACTATATCAGGCACAAAGTCTTCATCCTCTTGGTCAGTCTCTACCTCCATGCTCTCAGCACTGGCTGCATCCAGTGCATCCTGTGATGTTGAAGAGACAACTCTGATAGCTTCAGTCAATTCTGCTTGTGATCTCATTTGGCATTCATGTTCTTTTTGAGTTCTAGCAATAGACCTTTTCCTTATCAAAGCAGCTTTTCTATCATTTGGCTGCAGTTGGTTTAATCTTTGCTTTTGTCCTACAAAAGAATCCCACTCAGCAATTGTTATTTTATCCTTGCACCAGCAGGCATTTCTATCAATCCCTTTATCCTAGCAATCACAGGTACATACATCAAACATAGCATCATACTCAGAAACTTTTTGTTCAAATCTCTCATCTCTTCAGTTTATAGGAACCTTGTTCAACTTTGAGGCTGCTTCTATCACTCTAACAACTTTCTGAAAGATTCCACAAGTACTTATTGTAGGGAAAGAGAACCTTCTCCATATGGTTTCAACGTCTATTGCGACTGTTACAACATTCATTAAAAGTAATCAATTTATTTGATTCAGCCTCTTCTCATCATCGCAGAAAGTTGTAGTGCCTCACATCATCTACTTTTGTTGGTGTCATAGCTGCTGGAAACTTGGAAGGATGTCCAAAGCTGCATTTGATGACTTTTTTCTTGTTGTCATGATTAATTTGACTTACTAACCAATAATTTAATTTAAAAACCAATAGTTTGAAATTTTTGAATCAATAATCAATAATGATTTCACTTAATAATCTGAAACAAAAATAAAATATAATTTTTTGCAAAAAGTACTCAAAAAATTAGGGCTGCCAGACACACTTGCACATTTATGAAATTTGTCCACAAAGTGGCCAATCTGGCAACCCTGCATAAAACAAAAAAGTATCCATAAATGAAGAAGATACCTATTTGATTTAAATAAGGTCTTCTAACTTATTTTTAACATATCTTAAATTGATGATCAGAATAGGTTCAAAGCTTATTGTGAAATCTCAGCTAGAAGAGTGGGGAAAAAGGGGTCGTACATAGCTCAACTTTTGATATGTTATTTGTTAACCCAAATGAAAACTCTCACATAGTGTCATTTTTAAAAAAAGCCAAGAAAACCTTTTTTTGATCCACCCTAATATACAAGGCCCTCAAAGACACTGAATTACAAACCAAACTTGCCATGATAGGATCTGATGGGTCTAATACAATGACTGGTTCAAATGGTGGAGCTATCAGATGCCTGAAAAACTGCTTGGTACACCTTTGCAGTGGAGCATTTGCCTACTGCACTGTAATGAGCTCCCCCTTTGTCACGTCTTTGTTACTCTGGATGGAGCAACAAAGAGTCCAGACTCATTTTAAGGAAAGATAGGGGTTGAACTTGGTAGAAGTGTATCTCAGTGGGATGTGATTTCATTCAAGCCAATTAGGAATTCAAAATTTCCAGTTATTCTAACAAATTACTGGAGGACCTCAGCACTGATCAGTATTATGCTTACAGAATCTGTATAGCCATTATGCTTGGCTGTGTTGATCCTGATCTTGAGCTCCTTGAAGTTGGACCAATCTGTCATTCAAGGTGGTTGACTGTGGCATGTAGAATCGTTAGATTTTATACATCTCAAAGGAAGCCTTCCAAAGTTCTGGTCACACTTGGAGTTTTGTATCTTGGTCTATTTTCCAAGTTGGTTCCAGATCAGGAGGGAGTATTGATGCACAGATGGTGCTAAGAACTTTCATGATATGCTCCAAAGGATCCTGAAATTTACTCACAAGGAAGCCAGGGAGATAGCCCTAAAAACCCTCTACCAAAATGCATACAATGCTCACCCTGAGAATGTATTAATTGCCATGCTTGCTGATTCAGACCCATAAATCTGCAACATCGCAGTTAACAAGGTACTTTTGGTCAAAGGGAATGAATCAGCTGAAACAGTGATAGACAATGACTTCGAAGGTAGTGACCTGATTATTGATTCAGATGAGGATAATGAAGTCCCAGAGTTACAGCGTGACTTGAGTGTTGTGAGAGAGGGTAGTGTCTGGAGATTCATGGTGCTTAAAATTGATAACGAAGCTCGATGGTATCTCAAAATGGTAAACGTAAATTAACCTGACATTCATGAGCCCCCTATCATAGCATCTCTAACCAATGAAGAACTCATAAACATAAGAAAGGAAGCACTGAAACTCAACCAGCCTTGTCATAATCAGGCTATAGAGAGGCACATTAAACTTGTAACAGAGGCTTCCTCAACTGTGGTAGGATTTGAACATCGTGATGGCATTATTTAACAAAAGATAAAATCAAGAAAACTGATGAAAGTGTTCTTTACAAAAATACAATATTCCGAAGCTGTTTAGATGATTATTTTTATTACTTTGTTTAATGAGTGATAGATTGAATGTGTAATAATGAAAATTGCAATTTTTGGCCAAAAATAATATAAATATGGATTTTTTGATGCATTATTGTGCCTGCAGCCCTCTACAAATGTTTTAATTTGCTTCAGAGGTAAAAAATACATCATAAACAGTTTTTAAATGTCGTTCTCTCATGTCCAGAACCCGAGAGAGGTCACTGGGTTCAAGTTTTGGTTGCATGCATAAATTTGCACATACAATTTGTGTAAATTGGCTGGTAGCAGTCACAGTTTTGAATGCAACCACCTAAAATCAGTTTTAAAGTTTAATCCTGGACAGAAGACAACTATGTAGACTAGGCCGGGTCAAAAATTGGAAATTTTTTTATTTCTTAAAAAGTCCACTATGTGGGAAGGTTTTTTTTATCACTTTAACAAAATATTAAAAAAATCAAGCATGTGCTACCCTACCTACCCCTATCACATGCCCCTCCTCCCTTTTTTACCTTCATATTTGCATGTGTTTAATGTTGTTATATGTTACATGATAAGATGTTTGTTTAATGCTTGATATTTTTATGTTTCAGATAAATAGAAATAATTTGCATTTGCTTTAATTATAATTTGAATTATTATAAATTACATATAATTTGATTTTACTTCTAAATATGAACTATAACTACTAGAAGCAAGTCCTCAAATGCAACCTTTGGATATTCTACGGAATTCCCAAGCAGCCATGACTCCTTCAAAAGCAGATGATGTGAGACACTACCTTTTTGTGCACTGTCGTGAAGAAGCTAAATCAAAAGGATCAGCAACTGCTAATGATTGTTACAGGGTTGTTGTAAAAGATATTGAAGACATTTGGATGAAATTTTCTTTTCCTATGATTAACACCAAAGGTATCTATCTTAAAGTCAGTCAACTAAAAGAAACATAAACAGTATACAAGACTGACTCACACACAATAGACTCAAAGTAGCGCCCACAAAATCAACCATCACCTTGCTTACAAGCAACTCAAAAGAACACCAGGTAATTCCACAGCTTACACTAAACAACATCAACATTCCACACACTCACAGAACCAAAATACTTGGGGTCACATACAGCACATCATTATCTTTTGCAAACCACATTCAGGATATTAAAAACAAATGTACGTCAAGACTTAACACGCTTAGGGTACTAACAGGCACAAACTTTGGACACCAGCAGGAAACAACATCACTCATATACAAACAATATATTCGCTCAGTTATTGACTATGCTAGCCCATGCTGGGCACCCATTATCTCAAACACACACACAAACACCTTACAGACAATACAGAACAACGCACTTCGTATCATTACAGGATGCACTCAAACAACACCAATAGAACACCTGCACACAGAAACAAAAATACTGAAAGTTAGGGAACATTTAGACATGAGGGGAACACAATTCATGGCAGCAGCGACAACTAACCCACGACACCCTTGCCACTACATGTACAATCACGCACTGACACCTCGCACCATTAAGGTAACACCAGAGAGACATTATAACCAAATACTCCATTCCATACCACGCCCCACAGACATCACACAGTACAGAAAACACATACACACACACCTAACCCACAAAGCACTGACACGACTCGGTCCGAATGCGGTCCTAGGTGCGAAGCCGCCGCCCATTAACAGGTCAGAGATCAGCCTGAGCAGATTGGATCGAGTTAACTTAGCACGATTCCGATGTGGACATCACCCCAACTTACTAACATATAAACACAGACTAAACAACTCCATAGACGACACCTGCCACCTGTGCCAGGACACACCACAAACAATTGAACACATTATGACAGACTGTACCGCCCTAGCACAACAACGAACACAACACAACATCACTAGTGTGCTGAACCTCTGGTCCACTCCGAAGAGGGTGATTGGTTACCTGCATGCTGCCGGCTTGCTCGATCAGGGTGGGCTGATCGGCTAAACAACAACAACAACAACAACTAAAAGAAGAAGCCTCAAAATTGAACAAGGTGCCGTTACATTGAAGAAATTAAAATTTTGCTTTAAAAGTAGCTCAGTATGATGAAGTGTTTGATATATCTTGTGAATGCTATGATAAGGGAATTGATAGGAAATCTTGCAGGTGTAAGGATAAAATACCAGTGGCAAAGTGGGAGTCTTTTGTGGGTCATAAACAAAGAAAAAATCAGTTAGGACCAATTGATCGCATAGCTAGTTCAACAAAGAAGAGATCTTTAGCAAGAGCCCAAGAAGCACAAAACTGTCAACTAAAAGCACAAGAAGAAATGACTGAAGCCACCAATGTTTTACCATTGGAATTTATAGAAAATACTGAAGATGACATGGATGTAGATTCAGTGTGTCAGGATGTAGATTATGAGGCTGATTTAGAATTGACTGAGAATATTCAGAATAGGCATTCCTATAAAAACCTAGCATTAACAGCAGACCATTATCGTGTAAGTTGTAGAGCTGCAGCTGCAATAGTCAATGCAGCTTCAAAAGATATGGGGATCCTTAACCACACCAACATGCTTCACAGAAAGAAATTAGAAAGAGAAAGAAATTGCATGGGTGAAACAAATACTTTTAGGTCTAAATCCAAAAATCTGAAGATGGATTGCCTTGGATTTGATGGAAGGAAAGATAACATATTAACTAAAAGTGGAAAGATAAAAGAAGAACACTATGTTATTGTGAATGAACCTGGAAGCATCTATGTAGACCATGTCACACCAGATAATGGAACTGCTCGCTGCATAGCAGAAGAGTTGATAACTATTACACTGGTATGCATATGAAATTTTTTTGTCTGCTGTGAGGGTTTTTTCAACTCATATTATATAATTCGACCATGCTGAATTCGAAAATGACATTGGTTTTCCTCAATCAGGTCAGGTTTTTTCTCTATTGGCCATTTATTATAAGTCCAATTTTATCCCCAAATTTATTGATTTTTTTAGCTTAAACACTGTAGATACGAGTAATATTATAAGAACACTCGTGAAAAATGAAAACATTGTGTGAATAAATACTTTTATTCATACAATGAATATGGAAAAAAGTTTATTGAGGAAGGAATGAAGTTTTTTTGGCTTTCCGTCTGTGTTTTTCTTCAGGCACGTCTCGCTTCAAACACCAGCAATAGTCCGCCAGCATATTGATATCCCAGTTTCCCTGGTACCTCTCTTCCATTATTTTGATATCTTGGTGAAATCATTCACCCTGTTCCTCACTATAATCCCCACAATTTTCAGGAAAATAGTCCAAGTGGGACCACAAAAAGTGCATTTTTATGGACATGCGTGACCCATGAGCTTTGAAAGCTTCCATCAAGTTTTTGACAACAGACTCATATTCTGGACTTCTACGCTTGCCAAGAAAATCAGTGACAACTGATTTGAATGCCTGCCAGACATTCTTCTCAGTTGGAGTCATTGCATTTTCAAACTGAGTATCCTTGATCAAAGTTCGAATTTGAGGACCATCAAAAACCCCAGCATTTAGTTTAGCATCAGATATATGAGGAAATTTACTCTCGAGATATCGGAATGCTGAACCCTCCTTATTCATTGATTTGATGAAATTTTTCATCAAGCCCAGCTTAATATGAAGTGGTGGGAGCAAAATTTTTGTTGGTGGTACAAGGGGCACTGAAACGACATTATGCGACCCAGGTTCAAAATTCTCTCTGGATGCCCATTCACGCTGTGCATAGTGCTTCTCATCCGCTCGGCTATCTCATTTGCAGAGGAAACATGGGTATTTCGTGTATCCCCCTTGCATTCCCAATACAAATGCCACAATCTGAAAAAAATGAAAATATTTAAAGAATTTAGAGAATTTGTTCTATCAGATAAAAAAATCTATGCATTGGACTGTATCACTTCTGTGGGGAAGTTAAGTGTTCTTATACGCTCTCAAATAACCTTTGGAAAAACAACATAGTCAATAGCAATAGTTTACTTATGATATTAGTATTACCTTCAAATCTCCACAGATCCTCCAGTTATGTTGGTCATATACGAGAGCATCCAGTAAAATTTTCATGTTATCGTAGCTCTCAGTAAGTTGTACGGAATGTGCTACAGGGACTGATGCAACCCTATTCCCAATGTTGAGAAGTACTGCTTTCAAACTTCGTTTGGACGAGTCTATAAATAGCCTCCATTCTGATGCGTTATATGGCAGGCCCAAGGATTCGATTAGCCCCTCAACATTGCAGCAATACACTAAGGAAGAGGTATTTTCGTGCACTGCAAAAAACTTGCGGAATTCTTCCTCTCGTTTCCTATACCAGGAGAATGTTGTTCCCGGAGCCAGCAAGTTGTCCTCTCGAAGTCATGAGCCCAAGATCTCAGCAGCTAATTTGGAAAGTCCTAAATCCCTGGTAAGATCATTAAGTTTGGCCTAGTTGAGAGGCCTCGGCTCATTTGAAGCGGTATTTTGAGGTATATACGACTGGGACTGGTCATTGGCATTGGTCATTGATTCATCATCAGAATCATCGAAGTCCAGGGTTTGAGGTGGGTCGGGTATTGGAATTCCAGGACCATGGGGTACAGGTCTCATAGCAGAAGGAATGTCAGGGTATACAACAATGTGTTTATTCTTCTTGTTAACTCCTGAAAATAGAAACATGGATATAAAACTTGCATATGAAATAGAAGAAGCATTCAGACAGTGGTGGCTCGTGAGGGAAGGCTGCAGTCTGTAAGATATGAAATAGGTCGATGGAGTCTGTATATTTTCTTTCTTTTTCATTCATATTGTCCCTTCGGGGACAATATGAATGAAAAAGAAAGAAAATATACAATCATTGTATATGTAAATGTAACTTGTATAACAATATGTATGTGTAAATGTATTTTCTATAACAATATGTATATGTAAATGTATGATTACCATTATGGTGAATATTATGCTATATATGGTGAATATTACATTATGGTGAATATTACATTATGGTGAATATTATATCAAGTTTCATACGAGGATTTCAAAATATTTAAGAAAAATAAATTTATAAGCCCACCTTGTAGGTTTGTCATGCAGAAATAGCAATCTGTCACGTGATCCTTTCCTTCTCTCCAAATCATGGGAATTCCAAAAGGCAAAGATTTCGCTCTGCCTTTGCTCCATCATCTCAAATTTTCAATGCACATCTTGCAGCACATATGAGGGGTGAAACTTTTGTCCTGGTCCCCTAGCTTAATTCAAAAGTATGCTCTATACATTGTCTTCACAAATTTAGTGATTTGGGATTGGTTATTCGGCATGGTAACTGTCCCACATATGTAGCAGAATCTATTGGGATCATTTTTACACGCTCTATTCATTATGAAATATTTTATCTATATGCCTGAAAAGTAAAAAAAGATATTATACAAGTGAAACAAGTGATGATAGATGTTACTGTTCCAATTCCGCTTTGACAAAATCACGAAAAAATTCTATTTTACTTATGAGGCCATAGCCGGATAACCTGAGCTGATTGAGAAAAATGGATTGCAGATTCGAAATCAGCAGGAAAAAAACTAAGAATCACTTACAAAACCCTTGACAGCAAAATTGATGCATACCAGTGTTATCACAGACTCGAACAGCACAGATACTATCAAAGCTTTACTGTGTGATGGTACTCCTGTAAATACAGGAAAAATTGGTGGAGCCATAAAACTGGTTGAAATTCATCTTAACAGACCAGTGCAGTGGTTGGTGTGCCTCTTGCATTTGAATGAGCTGCCTTTTATGCATGTCTACAAAGCCATTGATGGTAAAACAACAGGTCCAAATACTTTTGTGGGTTCAATTGGGAATAAACTAAAAACAGATTTAACAAAATTGGAGGTAGTCAAATATTCTTGCGTAAAGGGAAACATTAAAGAAATTGCAGCAGATGTTGTGAAGGAGCTAAGCAGTGATCAAAGTTATCTCTATGATATGCGTGTGATAATAAAAACCCACTCTAATAGACAGAGTTCATTTCCACAACAGTGTCGATGCCCACTGGCATCCTCTTCAGGTGGATACAGAAAAATGAATGAACCAAAAACAAGAGGGAAAACAGTCCAGGGACCATTAAGAAATTTGCACCTAGGTTAGATCCCGTTCTCCCAACACCGGAAGGGCATTTTATTAAAGGGGCTGCTTATAAGTACATTCACACAAATTAAGACACACTCCTTGTTCTATACATACAGATTCTATTATTTTGACATAATTACTGCATTTACGTTTTTTTAACATTTATTATTACCTTTACATTTATTATTACATTTATTTTACAGCAAAACCCCGATTAGCACGGTTAATTCATTCTGTGAAAATGCCATGCTATTCAAAACCGTGCTAATCAAACATAGTAATACATAGGAAATGCAGTAATTGGTTCCAGGACTTTCAAAATTTTTGCTGACTTTTTAACAAGCATTTTTTTTTTACTGTATTTCAACCTAATATAATAGTAAAGGATAGTCAAAATATGTTCACTAATCAACAGTTTATTAGAAATGAAACATTATAGTAGGTACTGTACATAAAAAAGAGTGAAAAATATTCTATACAGTACAAATCTACTAACTTGAAAAATATTTATCTAGGGTTGTTTGAACCGCCTTCTCTTCTTTTTCTTTCTTCTTCTCTGCATGCATCTGCCTGTAGCAGTGAAGACTGTTTTCGAAGTTTCGGCGAACTTGCATGCTTCGCTCTATGTTAGGGTCGATATCCATTATCAGTTGCTTGAACTTTTCGAATTCGCGAAACATCGTATCAAATTCTTTTACAGTCATTTTCTTCATCTGTTGTTCATTTTTATCGACTTCATGATTGTCCGCTTCTTTGTATGATACCACATTTAGCATGACGCAATATAGTACATAATTTGACGTTTAAAAACGTTTGAGAACACAGCAGAAGACAGTGACTTTGCGCGCGACATTTGGAAATATTACCATGCTAATCGAAGTTTGACCCCGTGTTATTCGGGATTTGGTGTCAATTTATAAACCGTGCTATTTGAAACTGTGCTAATCGGGGTTTTACTGTATTACTTTTATTATTGCATTTACATTTATTTCCACATTTATTACTTTTATTATTACATTTACATTTATTATTCCATTTACATTTTACTGAAAAAACGAATGAACCAAAAGCGAGTAAGGAAACAATCCAGAGACCTTTATGAAATTCACACTTAGATTAGAACCCTTTCACCCAATGCCATAAGGGATTTTTTGACCAAGAATCTCATTAGAGGGTCCAGCTTATTAAGTACCTTCGCACAAATTAAAATTACCCACTTGTTCTCTCCATACAGATTCAATTATTTTTCATTTGACATAATTATTGCATTTATAAAGTAACTTACTTGATTCCCAATCTATAGCATAATCATTTTGGTTGGCATGATAAAAAATTGCATTATTAGCATTACAACTTCTGAAGGCATATTTATGTTCTTTAATACAGGTTTCAATATTTCTTCGTTTCTCCTACATCTACTAAATCACAACTTTTACAGGAATGCTGTAGACACGGGGGGCATTCCAGGAGAGATCACCCAATACATGTCACCACTCCGACTCAGATTTTGATGAAAATTGACATATGGGGTTCTTCTGGGTGCTGATTTCACTGGTCAAAATAAAAAAGTCCTATGACCCATAGTTTTTGAGATATGGGCCCCCAAAATCTTGGGGGGCCTCACTTTACCACCTAACTTTAATGGGCAATAACTCCCAAACATCTTACCATAGACCTATAAAACTATATATTTTTAGAATCAGCATGAAGAGATCTATTAAATGATACCACATTCAAATGTGCAGAACAATAATGAAAATCCCCCCCCTTTTTTTTTTTTTATTTTGACCCCATCCCCCCTAGCGAGTGAAATCCAAAAAAAAATTTCATTTATTAAACTTCCATTAATTGTTAAAAGATAAAAACAATAAAAAATGTGGTATCAAGTTGCAAGATATTTTAAAAATTATAAAAAATATGTACATTGTGAAATTTTGACATTTTTACCCCTGCAGACTAAAATAGAGAACTACAAATAATATATTCACATGGATGAAAATAAATAGCAAAAATACAAATTGAACACACATATTACAAGTTGATTCATAATTACATGAGTTTTTTCAACTCATTTTTGGGAAAACATATTGAATATGCATTGTTCCTGGCTTTAAAGTTGGTGTGCTTAATAAACCTAAAATTTTATCTCTTGATATGTGGCATGTATCTCTAATTTGTGGAAAGTAATAGTAAACACTATATCCTGATGGGTGCAAAAAGCTAACCTCAAAGTCGTCAAATTCCTCATTATAGGAATGTACAAATCCCAACCATTTCTGATCATTGTAAGTACAACCTATGTACTCTCCTATTTTCGGATTAACTTCAACATTAACTTCAACATTATCTTCACCCAGAAAAGCTTTGCTTATAATCCTCACCTCACCAAATTCATCAGAAGATAATTCAAATGTTTTTGTGTTATTTGCATTAATAGGTACAAATCTGTGGAATTTTTGTGTTCCTGTTAGCTGTATACTTTTTTCATATGTCACTTAAAAATTTGTCCATAGCTTCAATTTCTTCAAAATTTATTAAAAAAAAAATTATGCTGTCATTTATATTGTTTGAACAAAATTCAAACATGTCTTCTGGTGTTAATATTTGATTTGCGAATGTTCTGCATACTCACTCTGGCTACAGATCTTTTCACTGTGCCCCCAATCCCATCACAAGCGCTCTTACCATTGCTTGTGGCAAAGAAATGCCACTCACATTCCAGCCCAAAATCTTCATGTTAACAAAGTTGAAACGATTTTTATATTGTCCTGCACATCCATCAGTAAAATAATGTAATTTTTTGATATGATGGTGGGATTTTCTAATAATAGGTATGAGTATATTTAAAAAAGTGTAAATCATTGTAGTGTTATGTTTTGTATTTGGAGATAAAAAACTAACTTGAATGTTTTGTTTAATTACTTTCTGGTTCCTTATAATATAACACAAAGGGATGCACTGTGCATTGGGTATTTTCCCAATGAAAACCTTGGGCTGCATCCTGTACTACAAATTAGTAGTTTTCTGAAAAGTCACCAAGAACTACAGCTGTTTGGCTATTTAAATTATTATCCAAGTTTTTTAGAAATGCACTCTGATTCTTTGCTATAAAGTGATGACGTGTCAATTTGACAATTTTTGTGCTTAATGAATTCATAAAATCACGTACAGATTCTGTTTTTTCAACCATATTGCATCGATCTGTAGTAACCCATTGTTTATATTTTATTTCCTCACATTCAGGATCGTTAACACTTTGAAAAGTGAGCAAAAAATTCTTAATACCTTGTTCTTTTGGACAGAGATTACATATTTGCATCATGCAATTCCTGTTGTTGACATCACACACTGCTTTCTCCATAAGCATTGTGTATTCCAACCCTTTGACACACAAAGCTGAGAATTGTATTTTGGCATTCTGGTGGTATGTACCGTACAATTTAGGGTGCATCAAAAATGACAACTTTCAAAAATTGATTTGGCCCTATGTTATTATGGTTACATTCCCTAAAAAAAATTCACATGCAAAATTTCAGGTCAATTGATTAATATCTACTGAGTCCACCTTACTCCTAAACTTTTACAAAAATGACAATTTTTGGGATAAATTGCCTTAAATTATTTTTTTCACATATACCTTTATTTTATTGAATTGAATGATCCTTAAGGTACTATAGGCCTAGTATGTTTAGTTTGCTTGTATTTAAGCCATAGCTACTATTAATAAACATCATTTGCCATCATGAAATACCTATAGCTATTTTTTCTTATTTTCAGGCATGTAGACTACTTTAATATTAATCTATGTTTCTATTACAGGTCAATTTTTTATAGATGTTGGTGATAATAGTTGATATATGATATAATGGATAATAGTGGTAAAGCCAGTGAAGCCACTTCTAGTGGTAAAACTTGTTCAAGTGGTGCAGATAAAGTTGATGTAAAAACACGAAAAAAAACCTGTATATTTGGATTAGGTCCTGGCATCACAAATAATGATGCAAAGATTGTAGGATGTCGCTTGCCAACAAGTGAACAAGTTCTTAGATGTTTCCTATTTCACCAGCAACAGGGTCTAAAAGAGAGAAGAACTAAGCGAGATATAGCTAAAATTGTTTTAACAGAAATTCAACCATTCTACAATAAAGCCAACATACCAATGATTACTGAGAAAAAAGCATGTGAGAAAATAATTTTGTTGTCAGAAAAGAATGCGAAACTGAGAGAAATTCCATTGAAAAGAAGAGAGCTACAAAGTACAAAGACAAGACTAGAAGATATGGAAATGCAACTTAAAATGACTTTTCCACTGTGGATTAAAAATGCCGAAAAAATTATGAGTAATCCAGAAGATATACAATTTCTTCAATCTATGCAAGGGGATAGAATTGCTTCTTTTGGAGCTCATGATCAAACTTTAGCATCCAAAATGAAGCGCATTAATTTTCGAAAATGTGAAGAAAATGCGAGAAAAGAAAAGGAATTGAGAGACACTGAAGCTTCTTGCAGTTATGTTGAATTAGAAAGCAGTAGCACAAGCGATACAACTACCATTGAGAGTGAGTCAGAAGCTAATGATGGAGCTGAAAAAGATGGAAAATCCACACAGTCAACAGTCTGTTTAGGTACTCAAGCTATCATTCCTCATGACATTCTGAAAAGACCGAAACTTGTTTCTTTGGCATCAAGAATGAAAATGACTCCGGCACAACAGGCTGCATTCACAAAAGCTTTTGTTGAAGAATGTGGTGGTAACACTAAGGCAGTGGCAACTTCATATGCTACAGCTGATAGAGCAAGACGCGAAGTAGCCCAAAAAATTTCAAGTTCCATTAAAAAATCCTGGAATCCTCCTAAATTGGCCTCTCTTCATTGGGATTCGAAAATAATTTCTACTCTGCAGGATAAATATGTTACAGAAGAACGATTAGCCGTATCAGTTGGAAATTCAATGGATCTCAAACTACTTGGTATTCCATCATATCATCCTAGTGCTGGTGGCAGTGGCCAATCTGGGAAAAACTTGACTGAAGAAGTTATGAAGCTACTGAAATTGTGGAACTGCTCCGATTCAATAGTGAACTTGGTTTTCGACACTACAGCAACCAACACGGACATGTGAGCGCTGCATGCATAACTATCCAACAAGAGATTGGACGGCCTTTATTATGGTCTGCATGCAGGCATCATGTTGGTGAAGTTATTATGAGTCATGTGTTTCAGGACATGAAAGTAGAAACTTCGAGTGGACCAGAAATTAATGTCTTTAACAGATTTCGAGAAAAGTTTCAGTGGATTTCCAAGGATGAAAAATTGAAAAAAATTGACTTCAATCAGTACTCCAAAGCTGTCCAGGAGATTCTTCAGGAATGGACTGATTATGCAATTCAAATAAGTAATATAGAAAAGCAACATACACGATATGACTACAAACAATTTTCTGACTTAGTTGTGTTATACTTAAATGCAGGACCTAGTGATAAGGATATAACCCTTCAGCGACCTGGTGCTATACATAGAGCCAGATGGATGAGTAAAGCAATATATGCTCTAAAAATTGCATTACTAGAAGATAATATCTCGAAACTACCTTCAGTAACAATCACAAACAAGCAACAAATTCTGAAACTAAGAGACTTTGCAACCTTCATTTCACTGATTTACTACCCATGGTGGATGACCTGCTCTTCAGTTTTTGATGCACCATGGCACGATTTGCAGCTTTACAAAAAGCTTCTTAGATACGAGGAAGTAAACAAGCAAATAGCAAAAAGTGCTCTAACATCTTTGAAACGTCATCTCTGGTACCTTTCATCAGAGATGATTCCTCTTGTATTATTCAGCGATTTGGTTCCAAAAAATGAACTTCGTGCTATAACAAACCATCTACTTTCCTATAAACCACACAAGATTGAGACAGTGGTTCCAGAAGGTAGACATGGATCTAGTTTTGGAAAGCCTAATTTCCCTACCAATCTACATCGGAAACCACACTAGCTGACTTGGTTGACAAAAACTCATGGTTCATATTCTCTTCACTACAGTTAGACTATGATTTTTTAATGGTTGAGATTGTTGAATGGAAAACAACAGCATCATTTATATCTTCCAAAGAAAAACTTTTGGCTATAAATGTCATAAATGATGGCTCTGAGAGGGCAGTAAAACTATGCAGTGACTTTTATGAGGCTGCAAGGACTGAAGAACATCTTCAAAATGTTCTCCAAGTTGTAGAAGCTGACAGAAAAGCCACTCCTAATCTGAGAAAGAGACAAGCTTCTTTATCATCTGTTTTAAAAGAAAAAAGGACAAAGAAGAAGAATTAAGATATCAATAAGCAATAAATCAATTTTTACAAGTATTTTATCATGAAATACCATTTCTAATAGGTGGAGGTCGGTGGGATGCTTGGCAAGTTGGGTCCTCGTCCCGCATCCTGGTAACTCACTTCATGATTCTCAGAATAATACAAAAAAAAGTCTAAAAAGACAGATAATTTCATGAATTGAGGCTAAAACTTGCCTAAAACTAACTATATTTACAATTTTTTTTTCAAACAAAATCTACAACGCTTACACACAAGATTTTCTAGTAAAACCATAAAATTCCACAATTGTCAAATTTTCATCTTTGAGGTGGACCCACTAAATATTGTCAGAACAGCTTGAAACATGGACACAAGGTTTGTTGGGGATTGTAACCATAATATCATAGGGCCGAATCAATATCCGAAGTTCGAAATTTCACCCCTTATAGGCTGATGCACCCTAAATTGTACACACACACACACAGAATGGGTACCAGCAGCTCCAGCTAAAACCTAATGTCTGGGGCGAAGGCTGGCAAAACTAGAGAAGCCAATTTGGGGACTACCTGGATTATTTTTATAGAGACAAAGCTTCTTTCAGATTCATTAACACCAGTCTTTTCTGCACAGATTCTTTATATCCACTTTCATTTCTGATACTCAGGCAGTCTTTTGTACATGGGCACAAACGACTAATTTTATCCGATTCAAAAAATTTCTGAACAGACTCTTTAGTACCTTTAGTTATTACTTTTCCTTTTGACATGGGTTCAATTTCAGGAATAATTCCAAGTCTTTGTTTTATATTTCTGCTTTTCTTAACTAAATATTCAGTTGTTTGAAATAGATTTATAGTTTTTGATATGGTAAATGGAGATAATGTCAACATTTTGAGTTTCCTCTCATAACTGTCAGTAGAATGGAAAACTTCAACCAGTTCATTCATGAGGTGAATCATTGACCTGAAACAAATTCATGAATGTATAATAGCTATAAACAAAACATTACATGTGCATATTGAATTTTTTGGATTATAATATTGATTTCAAGTGTAACAAAATGAGCATTCTTTGAGATAGTAAAATTAAACCAAAAATTATTTTGTGACCAAATGAATTCCAAATGATTTAATGGGCCCATTGATCTCCAATCTTTAGGGAGTTGTGCTTCTAGTTTCTACTATCAAAGGTGAATACCTACATTTTGTTTTTATGCTTTAGTTTTAGTTTAGGTATATTTTTACTTAATAATAGTGTATCATTTTAAAATTCATACCTTTGAGTTTCATGATCCAACTTTGTAGTTTTTGATGGGCTTGGGATCTCAATTTCTAAACTTTCTACTAGCTTTTGTTTTAAAAAACTACGTGCTTTTTCTATTGTTTGAATAGCTTTTGCTGCTTTTCTTGAGGAACTGAAACCATCCGAAATTTTTTAATTAATAAATATTTGACTCCATTTGATATACAGGGTGTCCGAGAATTATCTGTACAATTTTTGGCTGTTATTAAAAGTTAACCATGAAGTGTAGAAATTCCAGTGTTGTCCTATTTTACAGAGAATCTCATTAAGTTTTTTCTGATACCAAGTTTTGACAAGTTTTTTAGAAATTCCAGTGTGTCCGAACACACGTAAAATTCTCAAACAAGATTATTTAGAATCTGTATTTTCAAAAGTTTCTTTTATTAAAGTATTCGATATGTGCACCATTAGTGATTCGCAAAACATCCAATCGATACTCCAAATGTTGCCATGTACGCTGCAGCATATCCACATCAATTCGCTCAATAGCAGCTGTGATTCTTGCTTTTAAATCATCAATGTCTATCACCTGTGTACATTTCTAAAAAACTTGTCAAAACGTGGTATCAGAAAAAACTTAATGAGATTCTCTGTAAAATGGGACAACACTGGAATTTCTACACTTCATGGTTGACTTTTAATAACAGCCAAAAATTGTACAGATAATTCTCGGACACCCTGTATATGGACAATAATAATATGTCAACATATTAATTTAATAAGTTTAATATGTCAATATATTAATTTCATTAAGTTTTTCAGCAGTTGCTGAAAAACTTAGTCTTGAAAGTAAGTGCATTATAAATAAATAAATATAAATAAAAAAATTATAAATATAAAAAGTACCTATCATTAAATACTTACGCTTCTTCACTGGAGTCACAGCAAGACTTTCTAGAACTTGAGAAACCTCTTCTTTGGCATTACTTGATATACTTGGATCATATTCATCGCTTTCTGAAATAATATTCTCGGAAGACTGATTGTGATCAGACTCTTCACTTTGTGATGTTGATAGCAACTCTGGTCTCTGGGTCAATAATTTTCTACAGTTGCTACATAGTACAGTATTCCTTTGTAGTTTCCATTTACATCGATCATAAAGTGATTGGCTGATGGTTCTTATATCCTTGTGTATCTTTTTCTTATGTTTTTGTAAAGGATCATCACAGTATCTAACCATTTTTCATTACTAAAAATACACAATTGTAAATCTCAAAAATAAGATATGATTTGACTCAAAATAAGCACATCTGTAATAAAAATAAACATAATTAACAAACATTTGAGAGAGAGACTGCGTGAATATGAGTTATACATAGGCTGTAAATATATCATTTGTAGTTCTCTATTTTAGTCTGCGTAAAAATGTCAAAATTTCAATGTACAAATGTCAATGTACATATTTTTTCAATAATTTTTTAAAATATCTTGCAGCTTGATACCCATGTTTTTTATTGTTTGTATCTTTTAACAATTAATGGAAGTTTAATAAATGAAAAATTGTTTTGGATTTCACTCTCTAGGGGGGTTGGGGGTCAAAAAGAAAAATAGAAAAGGGGGGGGGAAATTTTCATTATTGTTCTACACATTTGAATGTGGTATCATTTAATAGATCTCTTCATGCTGATTCTAAAAATGTATAGTTTTATAGGTCTACAACCATATGTTTGGGAGTTATTGCCCATTAAATCTAGGTGGTAAAGTGTGGCCCCCAAGATTTTTGGGGCCCATATCTCAAAAACTGTGTGTCAAAGAACTTTTTTATTTGAACCAGTGAAATCAGCACCTGGAAGAACCCCATATGTCAATTTTCATTAAAATCTGGGTCAGAGTGGTGACAAATTTTTTAATTTTTGGGTGATTTGTCTTGGAATGCCCCACAGGCTTGTTCCTGTTTTGCAACATTATTCCTAACCAATTTACTTTTTACAGTAGATGAATATTTGAATGCCAAAGCAAACTTAAAACCTTTCGTCAAAGGTTTTACTCTTTCTAAGCCAGCAATGTAAGGTAAACTCTCATATTGTTTTTGGTTAATGGAAGGTTTCCAAGGGGCATAAAAAGATTTTCTGGCTTTAAAATACGCCCTTCTGATAAACCACTCAGGATATTTTAAATCCTTAAAAATGTTCCAAATCTTTGAATTTTCTGGGTCCAGCAAATGTGGGCTACAAATCTTGAGTGCTCTTGGAAACATGGGAGAAGTAATTGAGCTTTTAACCCCTTCATCATATGAAAAATAATGAATGTATGAATTACAATGAGTAGGTTTTCTATTGACTGTGAAATTGGGCTTTCCACTTTCATTAATGACCAAAACATCTAGAAAGGTAATTGTTTGTCATTCTCCCATTCATATTTAAATTTAATAGAGGGAACAAGATTATTTAATTACTGAAAGAAAGTGTCAAAGTTGTTCCAGTGGTCAGGCCAAAATGAGAAAATATCATCTACATAACGAAAAATTAGATTCCTGGGACATATTGTTTGCAACAATTCTGACTCATAATATTCCATGTATAATGTACTCAGTAATGGGGATAAAAGGGACCCCATTCCCATACCAAAACATTGCAAATAAAATTCTTCACCGAAGTTAACCAAAACCAATATGTGAGTTTGCCTTACATTGCTGGCTGAGAAAGAGTAAAACCTTTGACAGAAGATTTTGTTTGCTTTGGCATTCAAATATTCATCTACTGTAAAAAGTAAAAGCCTGTGTTTACAGCATTCTCTGTAAAAGTTGATTTAGTCAACGTATGAGAAACTGGAAGAAATATTGAAACCTGTATTAAAGAACATAAATATGCCTTCAGAAGTTGTAATACTAATAATGCAATTTTTTATCATGCCAGTCAAAATGATCATGCTATAGACTGGGAATCAAGTAAGTTACTTTATAAATGCAATAATTGTCAAATTAAAAATAATAGAATCTGTATGGATAGAACAAGTGGATAATTTTAATTTGTGCGAAGGTACTTATAAGCTGGACCCTTTAATGAGATTTTTGGTCAAAAAATCCCTTACGGCATCGGGTGAAAGAGTTCTAACCTAAGTGTGAACTTCTTAAAGGTCTCTGGATTGTTTCCTTACTCGCTTTTGGTTCATTCATTTTTTCGGTAAAATGTAAATGGAATAATAAAAGTAATAAATGTGGAAATAAATGTAAATGCAATAATAATAAATGTAATAATAAAATAAATGTAATAATAAATCTAAAGGTAATAATAATAAATGTTAAAAAAAAACGTAAATGTAGTAATAAATGCAGTAATTATGTCAAAATAATAGAATCTGTATGTATAGAACAAGAAGATAGTCTTAATTTGTGCAAATGTACATATAAGTGGAACCCTTTAATAAAATGCCCTTTGTGCGGGGAGAACAGGATCTAACTAGGTGCGAATTTCTTAATGGTCTCTGGATTGTTTCCTTCTCGCCTTTTTCATTCGTTTTTTTGGATTATAATTTCTGTAATAATAAACAACAATGTAATAATCAATGTAATAAATTTATAATTTCTGTAATAAATTTAATAAATGTAATAATAAATATAATAATTATGTAAAAAAAATAATAGAATCTGTATGTATAGAACAAGAAGATAGTTTTAAATTTGTGTGAATGTACTTATAAGTGGGACATTTTAATAAAATGCCCTTCCAGTGTTGGGAGAATGGGATCTAACCTAGGTGAAAATTTCTTAACCCTTTGCCTGTCCCGTGCATCACATGTGATACATGCATCACATATGATACACAGAGCGCATCATAAATAATATTTAGTGTGATACATTCTATGATCACATATTACCCACCAACTAAACCAAATAAACCTCCTATAACCAAAAGTCTGAAAACAAACATGGATGTTTGGACCAAACTTATGAAAATGCTTTGGACAGGCAAATGGTTAATGGTCCCTGGACTGTTTTCCCTCTTGTTTTTGGTTCATTCATTTTTCTGTATCCACCCAAAGAGGATGCCAGTGGGCATTGAAACTGTTGTGGAAATGAACTCTGTCTATTAGAGTGGGTTTTTATCATCATAATTTGACCTTCACATAGAAAAGAAGTTTTTTGCATTGATATGTGTCTGGCAGTGCAAACTGGAGACACTTCTCAAGATCTGTCCACTCGATCCCCAGGTACCCTTCACCATGCTAGCTGGCTAACTGTAGCCAACAGGGTCCTTCGATTATATATCTCAATGCCAAATACTGACAAAAACCTTCAAGATTATTATGCAGTTCTTTGCTCCAGGGTGATTTTGGATAAAATCCCATCCTAATGCAACTGATGGTGTGTATAACTTTTGGTATTTAATATGCTTGCTTCAAAATTTAGATGAACAAAATAGATCAATCATAGAACCAGTATGAAAGAATAATGCCTACTTTGCCTACCCAGAAAATATACTCATATCAATGGTAACTGACAAGAGACTAGAAATTAGGAAGCAAGCTATTCAGAAAATCAACCTTTCAAGAACCCTCAATTTCTAATCTACTGACTACACCAAGATGATCGATTGGCAAAAAGAGATCATTACTCCACTGCTGCTAAACAATTTTAGCGATGATGAGCTACTACAGGCTCAATGTAAGCCACTGGAGATAGCTTCTTTTCCATGCCACAGTTAGTGTGGAAAGGGCAGTGAATCTAGTAACAAAGGCATGTCAGGAAAGAATAGGATATGACAACTGTCAAAAGTTTATCTTAAACTCATTAGAATGAAGGTGAAAACTGCCCAAGTTTGAATGGAAGGCCCAATGGAATGAGTAAGAAACATATGAAATAAAATTTCCTAATGATATTGAAAATTTCTTCCCTTTTGATGTGATGAGGAGCAATGAAAAAGGGTCATTCCAGCTCAATTGGTACAGGGGTGGTCGGGTGACCATCTCCGACTTTCTTCAAATTTTCAGGGTTGATTCATACACCATTCAGTAGCTTAAATCTAAAATTTTAGCTTCCTCAGTCAAAAACTTTTAATTTTATGGTCGCTTAAATGGCCCCCACCTTTGACCAAAAATGCCTATGTTAGGCTTGATTGGCCAACGCCTTCATTTTGAGAGGCCTTGAAGTGTGTCTTCTAATAGGAGTAGAAGCTTCAAATTTGTCATGCCAATACAACTTCTGGTGGGCCTTTCAATTTTGCAAGCAAAAAGGCTGTGGAACAAATAGTTTCTAAGTTACAAAGGCTTAAATATGGCTCCATTTTGAAGCTTGCATCAATTCCTCCCACTTTTACGACTCTACCATTTTCAAAAGTTTTAGTTCTACATCAATCACAGCTGTTTTAATACTCCTAATAGTCTCTATGGGTTGTAAATTTATGAGTGAAATAAAAAAATAACCAAAAAAGGATTTATTTCTATTTTTAAAAATTTCCAAAAGTTGATATTTTCACAAAATTTGCAAAATTAACATCAACTTTGGGGCTTAATATAAAGGTGTCCGAAATTAGTCAGGGAGTTGATACTTCTAGTAAAGAAAGATACATATGTGTAAAAAAACATATATTAAGGAATAGATCTCAACTCAACTCCATATAGTTTTGGTGATTCAAAGAAAAGTGCTTTTTGTGAAAAATCTCAAATTTTTGCAAAATTTGTAAATTTCTAAATTTCTATTTATGATATTGAATTGTAATTTTACTTCCATTTTATTACTTAAGTTGATTTACAATTGTAATAATATGTAAATAAGTCTAAAACATACAAGAAATTTAATATGTCTGTCAAAACAACCAGCGACTCGAAGGGCTCTGGGTAGCTCATTTCACTTTGTATATTCTTATAAATGTAAAACATGATGGTTAATCATTAATGTCCAGGCCTATTTTATAGATCATGATCTTTTATTTTCAGAAAATTTAACTAGAGCAATTAACTTAATTTTACTGCCTGTAATAATGGCTTATTCTAATCAAGAATCAAAGTGCAGCTTTGGTATGTACTTGGATGATCCATGTCATGAACACAGACTCACCAGGAAGGTGGGTATGTATACCTTACATGAGCTGACAGATGAAACAAGGAAACTGCTATTGTGGAGAACAAAAGCAACTGTAATCAACCCAAATAGTGCTACTGTATGCTACCACCATGAAAAAATGTTTGGAATGCATTACCAACAAATGCAACGTAGCTGCCAAGATCCATGGAGAAATCATCGAAAGAAGATAACAAGTAAGTAAATATAGGTACTAATATATTTATATTTCATAAAGAAGTTTATATTGTAAATTGTAACCTAAATTAGCTATTTAATTTTAATAGGGTAGGCTATATACTGTGCTACTGAATGCATATGTTTTGAATATTTTATACGAATAGCCTATAACCAAATGTTGAGGTTTTAAAATTATTTTCCAATGTGTTTAGAGTTTACATTACCCTACTTTATTTGCAGAATCACTACAAATTATTGACAAAGACATAGCAACTAGACTGAATCTGATACCAGGACAGAAACTTTGCTCAACATGCTTCTCTAGAGCCAAGACGATTGAAGATGAAAAAGACTCAGGTAGTGATGAATATGTTCCAGAAGAAATAGTTAAGGAGACATTTGACGAAACGTTAGGTTCACTAGAATGCTCACCCATTAAGTATGTAAGAGCAAGAGATCGAAAGTTTTACGCGAAAAGGAAACTAAAGCAAATTGAAACATCAACAAAATCAAAGCTGTCAAAAGTACTTCATATGAAGCCTAGCATTTTGGATGAGGAAGCGGAGAAACCTATAGAGAGTGAGGAAGAAAAGTGTTATCAGCATATGATAGAGGAACTGAAAGAAAAGTGTAAAACTAGTACCAGACAAGAAAAGATACAAATTCTAACACTCCTTCCAATTGGTAAAACCTGGTCCAGAGAAAGAATTATGAAAGAATTTGAAGTGTCAGCCAGAATGGTTAATGCTGTGAGGGCCTTAAAGAGAAAAGAAGGTATCCTTCCTATAATGAGAAATAAAAAGAGTAGCAAGGGTATAAGCGATGAAATAAAGGAAAGAGTGATAGAATTTTTCCAAAACAATGAATATACTAGAGAATGCCCTGGTAAAAAAGACTACAAATCAATAAAAACACCACAAGGGAAGGTTCACAAGCAGAAAATACTGTTGTTGACAAATATCAGAGAATTATATACGCTTTACAAAAATAAATATCCAAATGACAAAATCTCCAAATCAAAGTTTTTTGAACTGAGACCAAAATGGTGTATGGGTGTGGGGAGTAAAGGATCACACAATGTATGCATTTGTGAAATACACCAGAACTTTAAACTTTTATGTGAATCACTCCCCGTCAAAGTAGAATTAAGAGAGTTACTAGGGAAAATAGTCTGCAACACTGAAACCAGAAACTGCATGATTAATAACTGCAAAACATGTCCTGGTTTAAATGAATTACGGGATTGGCTTCTTACCATTTTTGAAAACAATGATTATGACATGGATGATGAGGTTTCCTTTAAGCAGTGGCTTCATACAGACCATACCCAACTGGTCACAATGACAAAAAGTGTTTCGAATGTAGTAGAAGACATATGTGAAAGTGCAAAAAAGTTGAAAGTACACCATTTCATAGCAAAAGCCCAATCAAAATATTTGTCCGACTGTAAAGAAAACCTCAATGATTCTACAGCATTAGTGCTTGTTGACTTCTCTGAAAACTATAGTTTTATAATTCAGGATGCCGTACAAGGGCATCACTGGGACAATACCCAGGCTACCTTGCATCCGGTAGTCTGCTATCAAAAAGTTGATGGTGAACTAAAAGTTACAAATTTTTGTGTAATATCAGATTCACTTACACACAACACAACTGCAGTTCATTCTTTTTTATGTGAAGCCTTGAAATTACTTAAAAGTCAGAATCCTAAACTAAAACATATTTGTTACTTTAGCGATGGCGCAGCAAGTCAATATAAAAACTATAAAAACATCATTAATTCAGTGTTACATGAAAAAGATTTCCAACTAACATGTGAATGGAACTTTTTTGCCACCTCTCACGGAAAGAGCCCCTGTGATGGTGTTGGTGGCACCGTCAAAAGGTTAGTTGCCCGGGCAAGTCTACAAGCAACAAGTAAAGGTCACATCACCAATCCAAAAGAGATGTTCGATTGGTGCAAATCTAATATTAATGGTATACAATTTCTGTACATTGATTCAGCTAAAATTGAGGAAAATGCTAATTTATTTGAGTTAGAAAAAAGGTATTCCTTAATTAAGACAATCCCAGGAATCATATCACTGCTTTAGACCTTCATCAACAGGCATTAAACTGTACAAAATTTCTAGTGATGAAAATTTCTTTAACGTACAACTTTCCTTCCTCAATGCTACACAAGAAAATGTGGCTTACCAATATAAACCTGGTACATATGTGGCCTGTTTCTATGAAGGTGACTGGTTTGTTGGAAACATAGTTGAAGTGTGTGATACTGAGAAGGATCTATTAGTAAATTTCATGAAAAAGAATCCTTTTAAATGGCCTGAACAAGAGGACATTTGCTGGATTCCATTCCAACATGTTTTGTGTTCAATTGAACCACCTACAGTTGCTGGGAAAATGGGGAGACAGTACAAGTTATCAAATGATTGTTTATCTAAAATTGAGGAGTATTTTAAAAAAAGCCTAAGTAACTACAGACCTGTATCAAGCTGAATAATAAATTGCCAATTTATGGCTGTGAGGCCATGGAGTGTTGAAGACAATCAGACTTAAAGCCTGAGTACAATAATAAATTCCTGAGTCAGTGTCTAAACATAAGAGTTATTAGCTATATAAGTTTACATACAAATTTACATAAAACAACACATTAAAAAAAGAATATGAACTTATAGCCAATAATTCACATGCTTAAAAACTCAGGAATTCATTATTGTATATAGCTAAGTACTGTACACTTGTATTAAGGGAAGTAATACAACAAAGCTACTTAAATTTAAGGTTTTGTACTGAAAATGGTGGTTACTGCTAGTTTATCTGTACTAACTGCATAATTTAAATTACTAGGAAGTGCTTAAAGAGCAGTAGAACACGGTTCTACATGATTTACTTAGGTAGATCCAAGTATTGAGCCTACAAGCTGGTCCATCTGTTGTGTTAACTGCAAATGTAGTAATAATCTAGGTATATATTATGTCTTTTTTATGAGTAAAACTTATTTAGATAATTTAACATTTGTGAATTAACTTACCAAGTAATAAAATGGAAGTAAAATTACAATTCAATGTTGTAAAAAGAAATTTAAACATTTCAAAATTTTGAAAAAATTCAGAATTTTTCACAAAAAGTACTTTTCTTTGAATAGCCAAAACTATATGAAGGAGTTGAGTTGAGATCTATTCCTTAATATATGTTTTTGTACACATATGTATCTTTCTTTACTAGAAGTATCAACTCCCTGACTAATTTCAGACACCTTTATATTAAGCCCCAAAGTTGATGTTAATTTTGCAAATTTTGTGAAAATATCAACTTTTGGAAATTTAAAAAAAAAAAAAAAATCCTTTTTTGGTTATTTTTTTATTTCACTCATAAATTTACAACCCATAGAGACTATTAGGAGTATTAAAACAGCTGTGATTGATGTAGAACTAAAACTTTTGAAAATGGTAGAGTCGTAAAAGTGGGAGGAATTTATGCAAGCTTCAAAATGGAGCCATGTTTAAGCCCTTGTAACTCAAACTATTTGTTCCACAGCCTTTTAGCTTGCAAAATTGAAAAGCCCACCAGAAGTTGTATTGGCATGACAAATTTGAAGCTTCTACTCCTATTAGAAGACACTTTTCAAGGCCTCTCAAAATGAAGGCATTGGCTGATCAAGCCCAACATGGGCATTTTTTGTCGAAGGTGGGGGCCATTTAAGCGACCATAAAATTAAACATTTTTGACTGAGGAAGCTAAAATTTTAGATTAAGCTATTGAATGGTGTATGAATCAGCCCTGAAAATTTGAAGAAAATCGGAGATGGTCACCCGACCAACTTTCTGAAATCTGTACCAGTTGAGGTGGAATGACTCAAAAGTGAATTGAATTTTAGCACATTGTGCCTCTAATTTTTTCTTCTGAATATATTGTTGTACTTAATTAATTTTCTTAATACTGTACATTATTAAATAAAATATCATACGTTAATAAAGATTTGTCGTCAAAAAACCTGAATGTAGAGTAAGTCGTATAAATGGAGTATTCTTCAATGTAGGTCAAAAAGTAAAAAATTGTGCCAGGGGTAGGAGGCTTTAAACAGTGAAAATTGTAGTCCCTCTCAATTTTGATCCTGGCACTTTTGATTTTTTTCACTCCACCCTAGTAAGCAACCCCAAACATTATTGTTCTCTTAAAGAGGTCTTTCATTTATCATGATTGTAATTAAAACATACGATAATAATGATGCAATTAGAATGTATTTGAGTTACATTACAGTAAGGTGTAACTTGAGTTATTATAAATAAATTCTCGGTATAATTTTGAGGTCGGAGCTGGGCTGCTTGCACAACGGAAGGTCTTCTCGTTTATTCCCTTGATGATGATTGGTTGTTTGATCCCCTTTACCTGGAAGAGAAGAACACTCCAGAAGCAGTCAGGAGGAAATTGAAAAGTAACAGCTTTTCCACAGGTAAATAAATTCACTAAAGGTCTTTCCTGTATTTTGTTTAGCTATTTAGGGAAACTGCTAATAAAACTGATGTCACATTTCCTTTAAGCGGAGAGTGCATTTAACAATTTCTCGTACCTTGGGGTTATTAAGTACCTCAAAAATTGTAGTAATGTCATTAAAAAATTTGAGTTGCTGGCTAGTAGGTAGTTGAAGGGGTAATCACCATTACTTTTAACTAAGTTGGACAGTTTTAGAGAAGTAAATTTTTTGCTCACGAGTCATTGCTCATCATTTTCCCCCCAAAATGACTTAAACAAATAGTTTGGTCACAATTTTACTTTTGGAATCCAAGTTGTTTGCGAGAGTTCAAGTTAGGCTGTTTGCTTTGTATACGACTCACTCAACATAAAATGCTGAAACTTCACACTGTAGTGTACACCCTTATTATTTACTTTCTCTTCATTATTTACTCTACTTTCTGCTCTCTATTTATTCTCTATCGGCTCTTTCTTTCATTTATCACTTTGTTTCTCTACACTCTTTTTGCCCTATCGTATAAAGATTCCGGTAGCCACGCTGAGACCTGACTCTGAAAGTCCATTACAAAACGAAGGGGGAAGGGGCGGGGGGGTATTAATACTCTATTGTAACACTTCTGAACGTTTTATTGATTCCGAAAATGGTTGTTAGTTAGTTTAGGGGGATGCGAGTATGAAATATTACTAAATATATTTACGTTGGAGAGGGGCACAAAACAATTTGACTTTAAGATCACATGGCTCCAAATCTTACGCGTATCGCGCCTGCCTCAAGACTGCCTCCCTTATGGGGTAGCCCACTCTTTGGGCCTCTGTTCAGGATTGCCAACTCTTCCCATTTTAAACAATTTCAAAATGTTTCGTAAATAATTTATATTAAACATTTTAATAATTAATTAAACAGAAATTAATATTCTTAACTAAGCATTACTACACTCGCATCACCCCCTTGAAAATAAGTTTTTCCATTAGTAAAACTTATTAATATCATTTAACAATGTTAATAAATTTATTCAACAAATTTATATATTTTGCAATTTTTTTTTTTTTTTTTTTTTTCTTTAACAATTCAGAGTTGAGATAGACAAGAAATAATTAGAATGACAAATTCCACACATATTTTTTTTATCATATTATAAAAACCGAAAACTTTATAATTTTCACATTTGCATAAAATAACATTTCACACTAATAATTAAATTACAACCTGTAACTAATCTATACATACCAAAAAAATAATGGAAAATTTTCTTACAGTGGCTACACAAATCTCAAGTTCACAATCTATTCCAGCGATTTCTCATCAACGATCGATTTACATTCGAAACAATTATTTGTATAGTTATACAGTTACTATCAGGGCAACATAGAAAAAAAAATAAGAAAAAGTTTACATAAAATACTGACCAAGAGCACACATACTATTTCACGAAAAACACAACAATTATGGGCAATAATCGCACCCTTTCACTTATAATTTCATTACATAATACTTAGTACATCAATTTGCTGGACGTTGTTTAGATGACACTCCGCACGCTGACAACGGACTTCAATTTTCAATCGCAGCTCTCCTGCTCACTTCGCTAGAATGCAAGGGATTGCATCAATCAACATGCAACAGGGCAGCACGCTATAATGGTTCCGCTCTCTCTCCAATGGCGAAAAAAAAAACAAGAGACGTCCAATTCTAAAAGATCAGGGGGGGAGATATCTGAAAGCGGGACCACGCGCTGAAATTGGACGGATTTTGCAATTCTAGAAGTCAATGAAGAAACTCGCCTTGTCTCATCTCCACTTTTGTCGGTGAATGCTGCTCTTCCTACGTCCAGCTGAAAGACTCTTCTACTGGCAACAATCAAATGATGACTCCGCCGTAGGCCGTTTCCCAATGAACCTACTGTATGTCTGTATGGACAGTACAGTCGTAGGCACCCGTTCAAGCTCTCGTGGCTTGTCTACCGCGTGCTGCAACACATATTTAGCGAAGCTTCCGAGCAGCGTGACCAGCTACTGCCCGAAAAATACCAGTAGACCATCTTCGATCGAAACTTTCGTGTGCCAAGACCCTGCACACGAAGTTTCTCTTCTCTTCCGAAACTGTCCTGCGCCAACTCTCTGCGCATTCGGTTCCTCTCTTCTCTCTCTTCTCTTCCGAAACCATCCTGCGCCAAGTCCCTGCGCAGTCTGGGTTTCTCTCTCTCTCTCTCTCTCTCTCTCTCTCTCTTCTCTCTCTCTCTCCCTCTCTCTCCCCCGCAGGGGGTATAAAGGTTATGCAGTCCTTCTGGGTGTTGTAAACTTTATACTTGGGGTGTGACAGCCCTCCGGTCCTGAGTCGTGGGATTCTAGAGAAATTGGCTGCCAATTCCTTTAGGTTCTCTCTCTTTCGGGAGGGCGGGTGAAGTCTGTTGTACAAACCTGTCCCGTGGGTTACTAGGACCCCTTCCCATCCCACTCTGTCCTTTTAGCTTAGGTTAGGGATGTTCTCCTCTGACTGCAAAAAAAAAAAAAAAAAAAAAAAACTTTTTGTATTGTCTTTTTCTCTACTGTTACGATTAGGACGCTACTGCTATCTCATGCGTGGGAAGAGAGGCTTGGAACCTCTATAAATAACACCATTTAACTTCAGTTGTAGGTAAATATTTAGAGGGGATAATAGCGAGTAGGATTATTGACCATTTGGATTCCTACAAGCTACTTGGGGACTCCAACATGTGTTTAGATGGCATAGGTCGTGTCTCACCATCATGCTCGAGTTTTTCTACGTCATGTTGAGTGAGTATGATAAGAGTAGGGCGATTGATTAGAAGGCCTTTGATAAGGTACCTCACCGCCGGCTAATGGCCGAAGTGCGCGCGCTGGGTATTGGTGGGGAAGTAGGTAGGTGGATTGGAAACTGGCGAAAAATGCCACAAAGTTAATCCCTTTCGTTAGGCATATGGGCTACAATCGACGCTTACGTGATGCGGGTTCAAAGATGTCGATTTTAGAAGCATGTTTAGTTCAAATGATAACCCAACTCGCAACAATGGTTAGAAGTTGGATTAGAAACGACTAGTATATGTGGGAATTAATTTAACACGTTGATAGTTTAAGATTAAAACCTCAGAAAACTCTGCAGGAGTTCGCTTGCTTGGTCTCTGTGAGCAAGCTAAATATAGAGCTATTTATATATTCTCCACTTTCCTGTAAAATTTCCTTGGCTACTTTTCCAGGGTCAAGGTATTTTCTTCAACCTTTTTCCGTACCTGCCTCTGGCAGGGAGGGAGCGGAGGGTGGGGAGAGAGCCTTCTACTTTTCTATCCAGTTTTCTACTACTGCTAGCATAGTTGAAAGACAAAATTTTCCCTGGCACCCGTTGCCATTGGTACCTCCTCGGTATGGGCCGCAAGGCCTTTTGAGGTACTTCTTTTCCTTGTAACTCCTTGTAACTCTCTCTCTCTCTCTCTCTCTCTCTCTCTCTCTCTCTCTCTCTCTCTCTCTCTCTCTCTCTCTCTCTCTCTCTCTCAGGTAGGTGGATTGAAAACTGGCTGAGGAATAGGCAGCAGAGGGTGGTAATTAAAGGGGCTAGTTCGGGTTGGGCCTCGGTCACTAGTGGGGTTCCTCAGGGTTCCGTTTTGGGGCCACTGTTGTTTACCATTTACATAAATGATATCGACGGTGGCATCGTCAGTCGGATCGCCAAATTCGCTGATGACACCAAGCTTGGGGCCAATGTTGGGACGCCCGAAGCGATCGAGGAACTGCGTGCGGACCTAGGTAGGATAGGAGAGTGGTCCGAAAAATGGCAAATGCCGTTTAACTTGGGTAAATGCAAAGTGATGCACATTGGCTACGCCAATCCCAAGTCGGACTACTCGATGTTGGGCAGTAATATCGAGGTGACTGATTTAGAAAAGGACTTGGGTGTGCTAATTAGCAGCGACCTTAAGTTTACGAAACAGTGTGTAGAGGTGGAAAAGAAAGCCCAGAAACTATTGGGTTATATCAGGAGGCAATTTCAGTTTCGGAACAAGGAGATTGTGCTCTCACTGTACAATTCCCTTGTTCGGCCATACCTGGAGTATGCTGTGCAGTTCTGGTCGCCCACCCTCAGGAAAGATATTGAGAGGCTGGAGCAAGTGCAGGCGAGGGCCACAAAGTTAATCCCTTCCGTTAGGCATATGGGCTACAATCGACGGTTACGCTCCCTGAACTTGTTTTCGCTTGAAACTCGGAGGCTGCGCGGTCAACTGATCGAGGTTTTCAAGCTCTTACGAGGGTTCAACGATGTCGATTTTAGAAGTATGTTTAGTTTAAATGATAACCCAACTCGCAACAATGGTTGGAAGTTGGATTTGAAACGGTTTAGGACTAGTGTGTGTGGGAATTACGTTACGTATAAGATCTGTGACACATGGAACAGGTTACCTTCGGAAGTTGTGAACAGTTCCTCTGTGGATCAGTTCAAGAAAAGGTTAGACCAAATTTTGCACACTATTTGAGTGTGTAGAAAATTTTCCGTGGCACCCGTTGCCATTGGTACCTCCTCGGTATGGGCCGCAAGGCCTTTTGAGGTACTTCTTTTCCTTGTAACTCCTCCTTGTAACTCTCTCTCCTCTCTCCTCTCTCTCTCTCTCTCTCTTCTCTCTTCTCTCTCTCTCTCTCTCTCTCTCTCTCTCTCTCTCTCTCTCTCTCTCTCTCTCTCTCTGGGAGTGTTCACCAGGGAGGATACCCGAGCCAGCTGTGAGGCACGAAGGTGCTGACCTGGATAGTGTTAGATGTACCGCGACAGTCGTTGCTCATAGAATAGACAAACTGAGCGCGTTTAAGGCTCCTGGGCCAGACCAGTTTCTCCCCAGTGTTTTGCGAGAAGTGCGCGACCAGGTGGCTCCCCACCTGGCTACAGTCTTCAACAAATCGTTGGAGATGGGCCAGGTGCCTGGTGACTGGAGAGAGGCCAACGTGACCCCTATCTTTAAGAAAGGGGATCACGAAAGTCCAGGGAACTATCGTCCTATTAGTCTCACTTCAGTTGTAGGTAAATTATTAGAAAGGATAATAGCTGATAGAATCGTTGACCATTTGGATTCCTACAAGCTGCTTGGGGACTCCCAACATGGGTTTAGACGGCATAGGTCGTGTCTCACCAACTTGCTCGAGTTTTTCCACGTCATGTTGAGTGAGTACGATAAGAGTAGGGCGATTGATATACTTTATCTCGACTTTCAGAAAGCCTTTGATAAGGTACCTCACCGCCGGCTAATGGCGAAAGTGCGCGCGCTGGGTATCGGTGGGGAAATAGGTAGGTGGATTGAAAACTGGCTAAGGAATAGGCGGCAGAGGGTGGTAATTAAAGGGGCTAGTTCGGGTTGGGCCTCGGTCACTAGTGGGGTTCCTCAGGGTTCCGTTTTGGGGCCACTGTTGTTTACCATTTACATAAATGATATCGACGGTGGCATCGTCAGTCGGATCGCCAAATTCGCTGATGACACCAAGCTTGGGGCCAATGTTGGGACGCCCGAAGCGATCGAGGAACTGCGTGCGGACCTAGGTAGGATAGGAGAGTGGTCCGAAAAATGGCAAATGCCGTTTAACTTGGGTAAATGCAAAGTGATGCACATTGGCTACGCCAATCCCAAGTCGGACTACTCGATGTTGGGCAGTAATATCGAGGTGACTGATTTAGAAAAGGACTTGGGTGTGCTAATTAGCAGCGACCTTAAGTTTACGAAACAGTGTGTAGAGATGGAAAAGAAAGCCCAGAAACTATTGGGTTATATCAGGAGGCAATTTCAGTTTCGGAACAAGGAGATTGTGCTCTCACTGTACAATTCCCTTGTTCGGCCGTACCTGGAGTATGCTGTGCAGTTCTGGTCGCCCACCCTCAGGAAAGATATTGAGAGGCTGGAGCGAGTGCAGGCGAGGGCCACAAAGTTGATCCCTTCCGTTAGGCATATGGGCTACAATCGACGGTTACGCGCCCTGAACTTGTTTTCGCTTGAAACTCGGAGGCTGCGCGGTCAACTGATCGAGGTTTTCAAGCTCTTACGAGGGTTCAACGGTGTCGATTTTAGGAGTATGTTTAGTTTAAATGATAACCCAACTCGCAACAATGGTTGGAAGTTGGATTTGAAACGGTTTAGGACTAGTGTGTGTGGGAATTACGTTACGTATAAGATCTGTGACACATGGAACAGGTTACCTTCGGAAGTTGTGAACAGTTCCTCTGTGGATCAGTTCAAGAAAAGGTTAGACGAAATCTTGCACACTATTTGAGTGTGTAAAGACATTTAGGACCTCAGTCTGCGGAAATTTCTTTTCCTGTAAAATAGTTGATATCTGGAACCAACTTCCCTCAGAGGATGTTTCCAGTCAAAGTGTAAATCTGTTTAAAAATAGGCTAGACAAAGTACAGAACACACTCATAGTTTAAGATTAAAACCTCAGAAAACTCTGCAGGAGTTCGCTTGCTCGGTGTCTCTGTGAGCAAGCTAAATATAGAGCTATTTATATATTCTCCACTTTCCTGTAAAATTTCCTTGGCTACTTTTCCAGGGTCAAGGTATTTTCTTCAACCTTTTTCCGTACCTGCCTCTGGCAGGGAGGGAGCGGAGGGTGGGGAGAGAGCCTTCTACTTTTCTATCCAGTTTTCTACTACTGCTAGCATAGTTTGAAAGACAAAATTTTCCCTGGCACCCGTTGCCATTGGTACCTCCTCGGTATGGGCCGCAAGGCCTTTTGAGGTACTTCTTTTCCTTGTAACTCCTTGTAACTCTCTCTCTCTCTCTCATATATTGGTGATCGATCACCTATCCGGTCGACTAAACTCACTGGATGGAACTCGGATTCAACTTGGTTGACCACAAACCGAGCCTTTGAAATTTTGAAAAAAAAAAAATTATTCGAAACGTGTTTCTGCACTGCTTATCATTTCATATTTAATTTATCAAATTTTCTCGACAGTTCACTTCGAAATACTAACTACACATTTGCTCTGGCCAAATTCACGGAAAGAAAAAAAATTACACATCTCAAAATTTCGCAAAAATTTAATCAAATCTAGCTACCAATAAGGTCACTTATGGCAGTTACAGCGGAGAAGATAAAAAGAGTCATAAAACGCTAAACAAAATTGTACAGTATAAATATAAAAGCGCCCATACATAGTAACTGTTAGTATAATTTAAGAATTATTATTGTTCAAACTATCGTCAGAAATCACCTCAATACCTCTAAATACAAAAGACAAAAATGAACCCCAGAAACTTCATGTCATCCATTCTCTGACAATCATGAACCCTCTTGCTTTGAGGAGGAGCACACAAAGACGCCACAAAAACGTTACTGGCTATCTAGAAGGCTCCATTTCCGAGTGTACACTTGAGTCAGTTTCAAATGCATTAGTTAATTCCGACTGAAGGTTTAAACAATAATAATTTTCTAAACAGTTATTAAAAAGTAAAAAAAATTTAAATATTACTACCAAAAATCATGTTAATACAGTAATTCCAACTTGAAACGTCAAATTTCATACGAATTGAACTCGCAATTAGCAAATTACATCTGAGAGACAACTCTCTCCTTCAACAGAAACCCCAGTATGGTTTGCAAATCACAAAAATCTCAGTAATTTATCGTTTCCAAGTGAAACTACAAATTTGCATAGTTATACTAAATAAGAATAGATCATATGCACTCAAAAATACACGCAATCCACTGTAAACAAAACTAAAACATTGCCTAATTGAGAGCGGTCGCTTTGTTTGTAAGCGAACCTCTATACAAATATCCCTACGTAACCGAATGAAACTGCATTATATCCTGACATAATTTTGTAATTTTTTTTTTTTCTATGCAAACGCTCGAACTAAAAAAAAAAAAAAGGACATTTTTCATTTCTAATACCCAAATTAAAATATCAAATCAAAATATCCTTTTTGCAATACAATCTAAATTTTACCATTGTCATTGAACTGGAAGAAAGAAAGAAATAAAAATTGGCCTACCTATACAAATAAAATTGATTATTGAATGAATTTATAAAACGTAAAGAAAATATATGAAAAGAATTTCCTACACAAATTTCTGTAATTCAAAAAAAATTATATCGAGATTTAGTAAAATATGTATACCTTAACTCACATAGGTTCCCAAAATAAACATAAAATTTACTGCACACTTTTAGACCTATAATTAATAAATTCAATGTTACGCGTGAAAAGCACAATTTAGAATTTAATGCATAACATTTGTGCTTATTAAAGAAAAATCCTATGATTATTTATGTTAAACCAATTAAAATTTTGTTAAATAACTAAGAATTTACTACTCAATAGACATATACCGTAGTAATGGTTAATCTCCGAACAATATTTAACGATAGGCCTACAAGAAATCCTTCAGTACAATACAATAGCCATTTTACCAAATATGTCGGAATTGTCGTGAAATGAACGAAAGGAACAGAGAGGAAAAAAAATAGATATTCAGCCTACCTACCAAATTTTATGAGTATATAAATATATATAATTATATATATAACTAATATATACGTATAAGTTAATAAGTATATAATTAATGAGTATATAAAAAATCCAAAAAAAAACTTATAGAAAATTTCACAACACAATTTCTCTATTTCAGTTAAACGAATTCTGCTTATTTTGAAATTTTACACAATCCTATACGGCAACTTATAATCTGACAAATTTAATATGTTTAAGATTACCTTTCGACTGTCAATTAACTGTAACTTAACCTATATAGCGCGAAGCGAGCGAAGCAAAAAAGCCCGTAAATCTATATAAACAAAATAATCCTATTATTATATACAAGCAATCGAAATATAATCAAAAATCTGCTAATGAAACCCAGAAAATTTTTCATGTTCATGAAATGTTTTACTATATATGTATATATACCTAGAAATGCGGTACAAATTTTCGCTGAACCATTTTGAAAGGACCATATAAAATGTGTATCATACTGTATTCAAACTAACACAGAATACTATATATATGCATATATACCTAGAAATGCGGTACAAATTTTCGCTGAAACATTTTGAAAGGACCATATAAAATGTGTATCATACTGTATTTAAACTAACATACTTGACTTACGTACAAATCCAGTAAAATTTATTTATTAATCATTATTCTTAAAAGGTAAGATGAAACAGGCATAACAGTGGAAGAGACGAAAAAAAAAAGAAAATTGAGTCCTCAGGCAGCACGATAAATTTTCAAAACTATGTCCTCTCCGACTGAATGAACGAAAGCTAACGAATTCGGAAACAACCGACTCTGAAATTTAATGTTACTCAAACGCGTGAACTTTTTGAAGCGACGTGACTCGGAATAATTTGGAAAACAATGGACGCCATTTTGAAATACATTTATAATGAATTTTAAGGAATGACAATCGAAATTTGCCTGCAAACGGGATAAACTTTGCATTTAGATATTAGCTAATATACTGGGTTTGAAGAATTTTAATCGAACTACTGGTCACGTGGGTAAGCCTCACAAAATATGATGTAAGAGGACTGCTAGCCACCAGATGTAGTGTTCACCCGTATTATTTACTTTCTCTTCATTATTTACGCTACTTTCTGCTCTCTATCTATTCTATATCGGCTCTTTCTTTCATTTATCACTGTTTCTCTACACTCTTTTTGCCCTATCGTATAAAGATTCCGGTAGCCACGCCGAGACCTGACTGAAAGTCTGTTACAAAATGAAGGGGGAAGGGGGGGGGGGTAGTAATACTCTATTTTAACACTTGTGAACAATTTATTGATTCCGAAAATGGTTGTTAGTTAGTTTAGGGGATGCGAGTATGAAATATTACTAAATATATTTACGTCGGAGAGGGGCACAAAACAATTTGACTAAGATCACATGGCTCCAAATCTTACGCGTATCGCGCCTGCCTCAAGACTGCCTCCCTTATGGGGTAGCCCACTCTTTGGGCCTCTGTTCAGGATTGCCAACTCTTCCCATTTTAAACAATTTCACAATTTTTTGTAAATAATTTATATTAAACATTTTAATAATTAATTAAACAGAAATTAATATTCTTAACTAAGCATTACTACAACACACATTTTTATCATCAGAAGACGATGTCACAAGCAAAAATCAGGTTCTTGTACCAAAGGTGCTGTTCCAACATAGTTCGTTAAAAACTGTAAACCAGTTATGTATGGTAATGGAATGAAGAACTATAGTAGTATTTATGTCCCAGCTGGACATGAATAGTTGGACAATCCCTCTTCACTCTTCTAAAATGATTGTCAATTTTAAATTAATATAATTTATTATGCAGGGTGTCCCATAAGTCTGGCATCATAGGAGAAATTCATATTTTTCTATTTATACAAACCATAATTCATATTTTTCTTATGCTCGAGATGCCAATTTCCCATCCACCATTCTGTTCAGTGATGAGGCTGTTTTTTATGGAAATGGTGAGGTAAATCAACAGAACACCCGCTACTGGTCTCAAAACAACCCTTACTGGTATACCTCTTGAAAGGAACAAGGTGCATCTCGAGTGATGGTATGGTGTGGCATTTGGAAGGATTGCATCATAGACCCCCTCTTTTTCGATGAACATGTCACTGGAGGCACCTACCTACATATGCTCAAGGAAGAAGCATTTCCCAGTGTCTTGAACGAAGAAGGAAATTTCCCAACATGGTTCCAGCAAGACGGCGCTCCTGCACATTACAGCACCCAAGTAAGGGAATACCTGTACCAACAATTCCCCGGTCATTGGATAGGACGTCGAGGGCCTGTGGAATGGCCAGCTACAAGCCCGGATCTCACGCCACTAGATTTTTATCTCTGGGGCCACTTGAAACGCTGGTATATGCAGAGAAAATTAGGAATGTTGAACATTTGTGGCAGCGCATTATTGGGGCATGTAAAACTATTACTCCTGACATCATTCACCGTGTGCTTGCTGACTGGGTATCACGTCTGAATTTGTGTATTGAAAACAATGGTGGACACATTGAGCACATTCTGTAAATAAAAGCTTTTGTTTTGCCTTTTTTTATTATTTTTCCTATGATGCTGGACTTACGGGACACCCTGTATATAAAAAACAAACAAAACATCTCTATTGTGGATCATTCACAATCCATAGCCACTTAACGTACAAGTACAATTTTACGTATTATACATTGAACCTAATACGAAAATAAGGCCAATATAGCCACTTAACCTAGCATGCTGGCATACTGTTTGATTAATTATCTGACAATTTTACATATATTGTTATTACACGAGACAACATTTACTGAAAAAGTTCATTTGTATATGTAGGAGAAAATAATTGTAGTTTAATGAAGAAATCAGAGAAATTATGAACACACAAGAATTTAATAAAAATTCTGATAAATTATTGGAAGTTGAGTTCGGATATGATTTTGTGGAAACTATATTTTAAATTATTAATTATATAACAAACAAAACATCTTTGTTGCAGCTCATTCACAATCCATAGCCACTTAACCTAACATACAAGTACAATCTTACGTATTATACACTGAACATAATACAAAAATAAGGTCAGCATAGCCATTTAACCCAACATACAAATACAATCTTATTATCTTATTATCTTATTATAACACAACTTAATATGCACATATAATCTTTGCTACATTACAAAAATAAGATAATGTAAACCAGCAGTTGTCTGAACCAAGACTGCCATATAAGTGAGAGGTACACAGTATCTGAAGACAGGACATTCATAATAACACCTTAGAGCTGTTTTGGACCCTAGTTATGAAATTATATATATTCTTCTGGATTATCATTTGGCTGGTAGGTAGGTTACACGTAGTAAACATAAAACTGGTACTGCACCATTTTGGTTCCTTACATAGGCATATGAAAAATATTATAAGCAACAGAGAGTTTATTCATAGCAGTTTCTGTATAGTTCCACCACATATGGGATGTATACAATGCAGTTCAGTAAGTTCTAAAAAGATTAGTTCTAGCTGATTCTGAACACACACCAAATTTCCTTACTAGCATGTTACCCTGTACATACAGCTTTTTACGTTGCCTCTCAATATCAAGCTCATCTCGCAGCTCGTGAGTAATTACATAACCTAAGTATTTACATGTCTCTTTGACAGGTATTGTCTGACCATTCATTTCAAAAGACCCACATGATACATGTTTCAGTAGATTACACCTAAAAATCAAAATACAACTCTTTGCCCCCATTATAGGTGGTCATTTTCTATACCATATTGTTAACATATCTCTAATAATACTCTCAGCCCATGGGGAGAGGGTAACAGAAGAACAAGGTCATCAGCATACATTAAATGATTAATTTTTTCCTTCCAATACACAGCCAGTATGTGCAGTTTTTAGTTCATTGGTAAGGTCATCCATATGTATATACAGAAAAGATAGGGTGATAATAATACCCCATTGCCTAACACCATTAGTTATCTTAAAACCTGGTGATACAGTGCTTTTCCATCTTACAAACATGGTCTGCTCTTTATACTAGAATGCTCGTATCCTAAGTATATATTTAGGTACCCCTCGACACGAGAGTTTCTTGAAAAGTTTGTGATGGTTAACTTAATCAGATGCTTTTGATGCATCCAAAAACAGGAATATACGAGGGCCACTCATTATATTTTGTCCCACCTTTTTTTTTTCTTTCCAAGTTTCCTTGTAAGTTCCAGAAATTTTGTAGACGTAGTTATATACCTTTTTTACAAGTTTTTATTTTTCCACATAGTCTCCATCCTTTTCTACGGCTTTCCTCCACCTCGAAACAAGGGCCTTTATTGCTTGCTGGTAAAAGTCTGCTGGGTTCCGCTGGAGCCACCTCTTAACCTCCTCAAAAACCTCATCGTCACTCTGAAACTTTCTTCCACAAATAGCATCCTTCATTGGCCCAAATAAATGGAAGTCTGAAGGTGCCAGATCTGGGCTGTGTGGAGGGTATGGAGGGTAGGGTAACACAGTCAAGCGCATTTTTGTGATTGCCCCTCTTGTTTGGAAACTGTTGTGTAGTCTTGCGTTATCGTGCAAAAGAAGGATGTCTTCCAATTTTCTCTCCAGTCGAACTCGCTTTATACGTCTCTGGAGTCTGTAGGGTAGCAATATATGCCTCTGGGTTGATTGTTTGTCCTTTCTTCATAATGTCCACCAGAATCACCCCTTTCATTTCCCAGAAGATGGTGGCCATAACCTTTCCTGCAGAGGGAGCCATTTTGAACTTTTTCTTGCGTGGGGGAGTCTGCGTGATGCCACTCAATGGATTGGCGTTTTGTTTCAGGTTCAAAGTGGTGTACCCAAGTCTCATCCCAAGTCACAAGTCATGAAAGGAAGTCATCCCCTTCTGTCTCGTATCGAACCAATGACTCTGAAGCAATTTCTTTTTTTGGGGCTTTGTGATCTTCAGTCAGTTGGTGAGGAACAAACTGTGAACACACTTTTGAGTATCCCAGTTGCTGAATTATCATATTCACACTTCCTTCACTAATTCCATGCTGTTAGCATGTTGAACAGTGTGAGATGTTACAGCTGATGCCAGGGGACTCGCAGCATGGCTTATCACCAAGGCTGGCTCTCCCTCTCTCCGATGATCTCTCACGTTTAGACCAGCGTCCAACTGTGCTTCGATCAGCAACAGCATCTCCATAAACGTTTTGTAGACGTTTGTGAATATTTCCAGCTGATAGATAGATAGATAGAATAACCTTTATTATTAATAATAAAATAAATAAATTTTTCTCAATTTACAATGACATGAATAATTGTGAAGCTCGACTATTTATTTTATTTAATTTGGCCCTTAAGCTTTAGGCTTAACAAGCTTTGATCTATTTCTGGTCTGATACAAGTGGATTTCTTGATGAGTTACAAAATATCTATTTATCCATTGCAAATTAATGATTTTGTTCTTACACTTGTAAATAAAAATAAAATGTGCCAGTTTGGTTATATCATTGAGCTTTAGTAGGTTTAGCTCTTTAAATAATGCACTAGAGTGATCAAGGAAATCAGCATCAGATAATAACCTTATTGCTCATTTTTGGATGACAAAGATACCATTTAATGCGTTGTTAGCAGTTTCCCCAAACAAGGATGCAGTATGTTATATAAGGAAGAACACGACTATGATAGAGTCAATAAAACTTGTTTAGGGACTACATTTCTAAGTTTAAACATTATGGCAATGTTCCTCAAAATCTTTTTCGTGATATAATTTACATGATCACTTCATTGCAAGCTCTTATCTAGCATTACACCAAGAAATTTTGTTACAGTACACTCCTTTATGGCGATTTCATTAACATTAAGTTCATCAAGATATATATTTCTTTTATTAGTGAAAATCATGAAATTTGTTTTACTGGTATTTAGGAAGAGTTTATTGGTGGTCAACCATTTCATTACACTGATGAATTCTGAATGAAATATATTCTTAGCTGTATTAACATCTTTGCAAGAAAAAGAGAGAGTTGTATCATTTGCGGATAAGAACTCTATAACAGCTCTCTGTTTATGATGCACATCACTGTCAGACGCCATTTTCGAAACTGCGTTAGCCATCGTTTTTATACAAGGAGGGGAGGTTCAAACTGGAAAAAATCTGGTTATGTGAAGCGCAGAAAGTTCAAACTTATGGCCCAAGAGACATTTCAGCCCCATGGCCTATTATTTAGCTAAGAAAAAAGGGTGGGGCAAAATATATTGAGTGCCCCCTAGTACATTGCTACTTGACATCTTGTACTTTAGGATGGCTTTCTTTAGCATATAAATACACATGCCATTACCATGTTTCACTCTAAAGCCAAACTGATTGTCATAAGTCTGCAAGTAAGTACTTATCCTATTATAAATTACATTTTCTAACACCTTAGAAAGTATACTGGCAAGTGCTATTGGCCTATAATTATTCTTATCACAGATACTAGCACCCTTATTTTTAACAACTGGCAACAATATGACTGACAAAATGGACTGTGGCAAGTACCCATGTATCATTCAGCTTGTGAAACACATTGCAAGCATAGGTATTATACAAGGGCTACAACATTTTAAATGTTCTGCTTGTATGCCATCTAGACCACAACTTTTGTCATCATCTAACTTATGAATAGCCTGCCAGATTTCTGAGTCATTAATTAATAGCTCCTCAAAGCATTCTACATTTAGCCATATATTTAGTCTATCCACCTCAAGACAATTAAATAGGGTTTCATAATGATTTTTCCACAGTTCTGCAATGTTTTTTGCACTATGTACACCCTCTATTACATTTGGCAAGGTAAGATTACTATTGTTAATTTTATTAACCTCCTTCCAGAATTCCCTACTGGAAGTAATGCTATTGCCTAATATTTTGGCTAGAGATTCTCTTCAGTTTTCCTTATAAATCTAAGAGCACCCTTGAATCTAGCATGAGTTCAATTTTTCAGTTGGAAGAGTTCCCCTGCCTAGGTTTCCCCATAGCAACCCATTCTGCCAATACATTTTTAGCTACATTATACAAATCAGCACAGTATTCTGCCAACCCTGGATTGATATTTACTTTTCCCCATTTTTTATTCTTAAAGCTACTTCCACTCGCAGCTTTAATGGCATGTACAAGCTCACCATAATACTTATTTAAGAGATCTATATGTTTTGCATCATCACAGGAGGGATTCCTACAAGCCAAAGCTTCTGCAGGAATCCTCACAAGCCTTAGTACTGGTAGTGCATCAATCTGCATTGTATAGTAATCTACCTCAGAGTGACTAAGATTCGACCAATTAACCTTAATTAATCAGCATTATCACAGTCATTGTCTAAGTCAGGTGCTACCATACAATGAAGCCTTACTACAAATGGGATATGATCATATTCAAATACATCATAAAGTATAGACATGCTATTGATTATATATTATAACCATCGTGGGAGGCTATACAGTGGTCTTGTCACAAAACAATTGTAATAGAGGGCAATAAAGTAATAATACGAATGATTGTACCAATACTAGAAATTATTTTATTGAAAATGGCTGCTGCATTGGGTCAGCTACTCACCCGATGGTGGTGATAGATTATTCATAATAACAAATCCAAATAAGTAAAAAAATGTACGACACTGAAGAGTATAATTTGCCTTTGAAATGTGTTCAGTTTCCATAATGGCTCGTATCATCATCATTGTATTTTTTTCCTGGACTATTGGATAGTTTTTGATTTTTCTTGAAATTGTGTCAAGAAAGATTTTGTTCAGTTTTTACTGTCCAAAAAATATCCAATGGTAGTAAATGGAAAACTTCACTTTTTACGTGGAGGTTGAAATGTGACAATAAAACCCACACTAATAGACGAAGTTTATTTCCACAACAGTTTTGATGCCCACTGGCATCCTCTTCGGGTGGATACAGAAAAACGAATGAACAAAAGTGAATAAGAAAACAATCCAGGAAAGGGAAGGAACATTTTAGAAGGGCAGAGACAATTAAGAAATTCACACCTAGGTTAGATCTCATTCACCCGACACTGGAAGGAATTTTTTGACCAGGAATCTCATTAAAGGGTCCAGCTTATAAGTACCTTCGCACATTTTTTTTTTGTGCAAAACAGGAGAAAGTGGGTGCTTACCGCATTCCCTGTAAAAATTGCAATTTAGTATATGTGTGTGAAAAAACTATATAGGGCTATGGGTTGATTGCCTGTTACCCTCATCCATTGGAAATTTCCAGCAGATTTCAGTGGAGAGTTAATGACAAAAGCCCTACATTTTTTTTGTTAGAGAGTTATGTATATGTAGGTCTTCAAAGGACCTCTATGTTTATTTGCCTTCAGTATTTGCGCTGCTTAATGGTAAAGAAAGAAATTGCCTTACCTTATTATTTCATTGGGCCTCGCTTCTGTTTCGATGTAGGGCTGTGGTACAATGGAGTTACACAATGAGTTGAATTGATGTAACTAATACAGGCAGTCACTATTTAAATACTTAAAGGAATAGGCCTATCCTTTTTATAGTTATTAGGTTTTATATTATGAGGATTTCACTCAGAATTTATAGGAAGATAAAGTACATCTTCCTTGCTTAAAAGCATTGCTGTAACATAAGCAGCTCAAGAGTGCTGCCAGTATAATATAATATACAGTACAGTATATCTTCGTATTTTTTATTATTTGCTGATTTTGCAAAGTTCGTTGACTTTTCACGAGTCAGCAATGGAAAATGTTGAACATGAAATAATAAATTTGGTTTTGTTGTTGTTATGCAGGCCGATGCCTACATATGGGTTCTCTGTATGTATGGCAATTATTTTCATTCCCAATAGGCTATGTCGCCAGTCCCAAGGCAATTTTGTAGATATTTAATTCAGTTAATTAATAATTTATATTTAATTATGAAATAAAGTTATTACCATGTTGTAAGCATGTATAGTTTTTCCATAATGTAGGAGAAACTGGAAGAAATATTGAAACATATTAAAGAACATAAATATGCCTTCAGATGTTGTAACACTAATGATGCAATTTTTTATCATGCCAGCCAAAATAATCATGCCATAGATTGGGAATCAAGTAAGTTACTTTATAAATGTAATAATTATATCAAGAGGAAAATAATAGAATCTGTATGTATAGAACAAGAGGATCTAACCTAGGTGTGAATTTCTTAATGGTCTCTGCCCTTCTAGAATGTTCTTTACCTTTCCTAGATTGTTTTTTTACTCACTCTTGTTCATTCATTTTTCTGTATCCATCCGAAGAGGATGCCAGTGGGCATTGAAACTGTTGTGGAAATAAACTCCGTCTATTAGTGTGGGTTTTATTGTCACATTTAATAGTAGTCTTTGTAATTGTGGTAAAGTTACGTTAGATTGATTAAATTTGGTTAGGTTATATAATTTTGATTCATCGCCTTCGTTAGTTGAGGTTCAAACACGAGAAAATTCTTTCGATGTTTGAGTTGTTTCATCGATCAAAAATTGTCTTGCAAAAGGTGCAGCGATGTTTTTCCATAACATTTTTTAATTTTTATTTTTATGCAGGAAAATGGGCCCCAAGGGCGAACGAGCGCAAAAAAAAAAAATCCCTCATAGGAGGAGATGAAGAGAGCCGAAATCAAGGCCCAAAGTTTTCAAGATGCCTGGCACTCTGCCTTTGAAAGATTGGAGGTCATAGACAGGGGAAAAGATGGATTGATGAAGGTTGTTCTAGAATTGATTGGTTGAGTAGATGAAAGATTGAGAATACCAATTAACCCTTGCTTTAGAGAGTTAGATAAAAAAGGGATGAGAATGTGTTAAAAGCCTAGTACTACAAGCTCTCCTTAAAGGAGGAAGCACGCAGTTAGAGAATTCAGAAGAGAATGTTATAATAGCGATAGTGAAGAGAGAAGGGTGGATTGATGAGGCAAAAAGCCTTTGATTCCACCCAATCGAGTAGAGCTGTGTGGGTTGAAACACCCCACACATGAGAAACGAACTCTATAAACGGGCGACAAAGACCCCTGTGCAGAGACAGCAACTGAGTGGGGGTGAAGAAACTGCGGAGCATGTACAACACACCTAACCTCTTAAAAGCTGTTTTAAGAGTGTGTGTGTGTTCTTTCCCATAGTGGTGTACCAATTCCAAAATTTATCCGACATTGATACCGATTCTTTGCCTATATTTTAAAAAATCAATTCCTTTCATAAATTTTACTTATCTGTATAGTGAAACTTTTCAATTTTCGTATTTTTAAATTTAAAATGTTTAAATATTTTTCCTTATAACTCATTCCGCACTGCAGTATATGGTACCAGAATTTTAGTTTCAGAAATTAAATAACCAAATATCAATTTAAAGTATTTGTTTTCCTATGTTGAAGGCATTTTCTTCATCAATGTAAACAATTACAAAATTTTTCATTAAAATTTCAAGGCCCTGGTGGCCTATTTAAATAAAAAAAATTGATAGTGTATATAATTTAGGTTGATAAAATTAAAATAAAGTCTTCATAATGAGATGGTTTGATATAAAAATTATAAAATACAACTTAATATAGAATTATTATTAATATAGAGTAGGAGATTGCAATAATTTTTAAATATTTAGAGATTAGCTAGTTTGAGAAAGTGTAAGTGTAAATTTATGGGTAATTTAACTTAAGCATTGCCTTTTTTGTGAATGGAAAATGTATTTTATGCAATTACACTTTGAAAGTAGTATAAATTATCAGGGTTTTTTTGTATGTTCAGTTTTCTATAAATAGAGATTTTGTTTTGTAATGAATGTTAAAATGTCAAGGAATCGGTAAGAGAATCGGCTGAATTTGGCCGACACCGATTAATCGGTACACCACTACTTTCCAGGAAAGATCACAAGAAAAGTAAGCACCAAGAGTGTTAAGAGAAGATGAAGGATTGAGTTTATTGTTGAAGGTAAGGGGATAGTAGTGTGGATTTGTGACGAGTAGACAGATGAAGAAACTGGGTTTTTTCTGCCCCAATCAGAGATAGAAGAAAGATCAGAGGTCAGGTGCGCCATAGCCTTTTCTTGCAAAGCATGGAATGACTGTTGAGAGGGAATCTTTGTGAAGTGGGTGCAGAAGTGAAGGGTGGAATCATTGGCATAAGAGTTGATAGGATAGGAAGTACGATTTAAAAGATCATTAATTAATAAATAAAAGGAAAAGAGTGGGTAACAGGACAGAACCCTGGAGAACACCACTATTAATATCTTTAGAAGAACAGTGGCCATCTACAACCGCAGCTATCGGCCAGAAAGGAAATCAGAGATGAAGGCACAGATAGAAAGTTAGAAACAAGCAGAGCAGTTTGGAAATTAAAAATTTGTGCCAGACTATCAAAAGCTCTTCATGTGTCTAACGCAATAGCAAAGGTTTTACCAAAATCCTGAAAGGAGGATGACCAAGAGTCAGAAGATATTAAAGTCGCCAGTAGAGAGTCAGGATATTTTCAGTTTGGTGGACTGCTGCAGATCTTTACGAAACTTAACAAATCAATTAGTTTGTTATATCTAAAGATACATTTTTGACATTTACAAGGTGGGGAAATGTCTAATTACGAAGAAACAGGTTATGTTTGAGTAACATTTATATACAGGGTGTCCCAGAATTAACTATCTATTTCAATGAAATCGGACAAATTTTTTAAAAACACTTTTATTTATGTTTATCATGTTTAATATGTGTTAAAAATGTATAAATTTCTAAATTTTTTTCAGAATTTTATTTTCATAATTTTTTCATTATTTGGTCCAATGAAAGACCGTCTGAAGTCATAGAATGGCAAAGAGACTCCAAAAGTTAACGTGTGGCTTGGAATGACCAAATCCAAAATTTATGGTGCTCCATCTTGTTGAAACACAACATTATCAAGAATGCCATCATCAAGAAGCTGTGGTTCGAGAAACTGCTGAAGCATATCAAGGTAGACGGTACCTGCTACAGTTGCTTCCGCAAAGAAGAATGGGCCATAAATTTTGGATTTGGTCATTCCAAGCCACATGTTAACTTTTGGAGAGTCTCTTTGCCATTCTATGACTTCAGACGGTCTTTCATTGGACCAGATAATGAAAAAATTATGAAAATAAAATTATGAAAAAAATTTAGAAATTTATACATTTTTAACACATATTAAACATAAATAAGTGTTTTTAAAAAATTTGCCTGATTTCATTGAAATAGATAGTTAATTCTGGGACACCCTGTATAGCAAAACCCCCATAAATTTAATAACGCGTCGACAAAATCGAACTTTTTTCTCACATCAAAGGTGTATACACACTTTTTGTACACCACATTTGTACGCTGATTCCAAATCTGTTTTCGGTTTTCCTCTAGTACATCTAGTTATCGAAATATAACGTGTTAATTTCAGTACAATTTATCGTAAAAGTACAATTTTATTCATAAAAAGAAATGTACACCAACCTAAAAATGTTGCGAGTACGATATGACTGGTGTTAATTTCAGCATAATTTATTGTAAACATACAACTTTATTCATAAAATGAAATGTACACTATCTAAAAATGTTGCGAGTAGGATTTTCTTTTGTAAACCTTGTCCGGATCGTCGCGGTACAAAATCCAGCAGTAGTCTGCCACCATACTTTCATTCCAGAAACCTTGGTAGCGATTTTCTATTGACTGGATGTCTTGATGGAAGCGTTCCTCCTGTTCGTCACTCACCGCGCCAAGGTTTTGGGAAAGAAATCTAGATGCGAATGTAAAAAATGTATTTTGAAGGACATGCGACAGCCCATTTCTTGATATGCATCGAGCAGTTTCTGAACTCCATCTTTGTATGCGGGAAACTTGTGGTTACCCAAGAAGTTTCCACAAATCCATTTGAAAGCCTGCTACGCTTTTAGTTCTAAGGCATTGAGGCTTTCTTCAAAGCCTTCATCCTGCAGAACTTCCCTGATTTGGGGCCCCACAAAGATTCCTTCCTTCAATTTCGCGGCACTGATGTTTGCAAATTTCTCAACAAGGTATCGAAACCCCCTCGAATTCGTCTTACCCATAGCTTTCACAAAATTTTTCATTAAGCCGAGCTTGATGTGGAGAGGTGGCAGGAAAATGTTCTTTGGATCAACTAAAGGAACACACTGGACACTGCCCGTTCCTGGCTCGTATGGGCTTCTTTGATGCCAGTCACGTCTGATGTAATGATCCGCGGTAGCACGGCTGTCCCATAGGCATAGGAAACAACAGTATTTTGTGAACCCTCCTTGCATGCCCATTAACATACTAATGACTTTGAGATCACCACAGATATTCCATTGATGAGTGCTGTATTGGATTGCTTCGAGTAGTATATTTATGTTATCGTACGTCTCCTTTAGATGAACGGCTTTAAGTTCCCGTTATGTAGGAGAACCGCTTTCAAGCTTCGCTGTGAGGAATCAATGAAGATACGCAACTCAGATGGTGTGTGTACCTGTAACAAGTTCTAGAAAAGTTCACTGATGTTATGGCAATAGCAGAGCGGACCATCTACTCTTCTACTGTAAAGAATGTCGCCAAATCATGGTTTCGTTTTTCGATAGTGACACACTCAGACGTTCTTCTTAAGTAAGTGTTTCTGCTCGAGTCTTGAGGAGAGAAGTTCTGATTTCTCTTTGGAGAGGGCTAGGTCTCTAATGAGGTCACTCAACTCGTTTTGGGCAAGCCTCTCCGGCTCCGATTGCTCTTCATCAGGTGTGTAGTCAAGATCTGCCGGAGGTCCCGCATCTCCGCCAATCGCACCTTCGTCGGATTCCCTTTCGTCTTATGAAGAATCGAGTCCATACTGTGGAGGTACCGGAATCGGCATCATGTCATCATGAGGGATCGGTCTGATCGCGGAGTCTACGTTCGGATAAACGATGTTATGCTTGGTCTTCACGGAAAATCCAGTTATGTTAAAATTGCAAAAGTAACAATCACCATGATGATCTCTCGGCTCCCTCCATATCATGGGTATAGCGAACGGCATCAACTTTTTCCTTTGGTTCAACCAGTCACGTAATCCATTCGAACAAGCGGTACAGATAACATGTGGCGCCCACGCCTTATCTTGGTCGCCTAGTGGACAGCCGAGGTATAACCGGTAAGTTTTCCGAAGATCCATCGTGATTGTACGCCGTTGTGATTTAGTGGCAAACGAGCCGCGCACGTAACAGAAATTGTCGGGGTGATTTTTACACTTTCGAGGCATAATCATCGACGAGTGGGTTGATGTAAATCACCTAAAAAAATAAAATGTGTAAGTGAACGAAACAAAACACAACACACAACTAGACATGTGACTGTTATGCCAAAGAATAAAAGGGTGTACATGTGCAACGTTTGCAAATTTGTAGCCAGCAACTGCTCTTACCTAAAATAGTACAAGACAACCTGCGGAAAGCCTAAGCTGAAACGACAAAATGCCATACATGAGGGTACAGAAATGGTAAAGCAAAAACCTACACCTTGGCTGCAACGACAAAATACTCCGCTACATGTATAAAGGACGCATATTATATATATATTGTGTGTGTATATATATATAGTATATAGTATTATATATTTTATTATATATAGTTACATATTATACTAGGTGAGGTACCCGGCGTTGCCTGGGTTAATTGAATGCCCCCCAAAACTCCCTCACCCCCTTTAGGCAACTTGGGGGCTAACCCCCTCCCCCACTGTGTCAAGATTTCTGAATCTGATCAGATATCCCCCCCCCCCCCCCTGACCAAATAATTGAACTCCCAATTACTGTCATTTCAATTATTTGGTCAATAAAACTATAGAAAAGAACACACTCATGAAAATCTTGAGCTTCACATTGCCACCCGTAATACAGACAGACAGACAGGCTGGCTGACTCTGTGTTGACATTCTTCATCCCATAAGAGGTTCCCATGCCAAATTTGGTAGCTCTAGGTCAAACGGTTTGCGCTTACAGAAAGGCGAAAATATACAGGGTGTACATAAAGTCAGGATCTATTTTTGTGAAGCACTTGGAAATTATATGGAATTCAATCATAAAATGATAAAGTGGTAACATTTATTAAATAATTAAGAGTAGGATTCGACGTGACGCCCATCAGTATCCCTGCACAGCTCAAATCGTTCCGCAGCATTTCTAAACACATTCTGGAGCATTTGCGGGGTTATGTTATCTGCAGCAGTTCGTATACGTGTACGTAAGTTTTTAAGACTTGTAATCTTCGTCTGATAGACGTGCGATTTGATAAAGCCCCATGCAAAGATATCTAAAGGGGTTAAATCTGGTGATCTCGCTGGCCAAGGTCTGTTGCTTCCGCGTCCGATCCAGCGATTTGGAAAACGTCCATTTAGATAATCCTGAACACTTTTGGCATAGTGACAAGGAGCACCATCATGTTGATAGACGACGGTACTAACAATCCTATCCCCGTCGTCTATCAACATGATGGTGCTCCTTGTCACTATGCCAAAATTGTTCAGGATTATCTAAATGGACGTTTTCCAAATCGCTGGATCGGACGCGGAAGCAACAGACCTTGGCCAGCGAGATCACCAGATTTAACCCCTTTAGATATCTTTGCATGGGGCTTTATCAAATCGCACGTCTATCAGACGAAGATTACGAGTCTTAAAAACTTACGTACACGTATACGAACTGCTGCAGATAACATAACCCCGCAAATGCTCCAGAATGTGTTTAGAAATGCTGCGGAACAATTTGAGCTGTGCAGGGATAGTGATGGGCATCACGTCGAATCCTACTCTTAATTATTTAATAAATGTTACCACTTTATCATTTTATGATTGAATTCCATATAATTTCCAAGTGCTTCACAAAAATAGATCCTGACTTTATGTACACCCTGTATAATAGATATAGTTATATGCATTATAGTATTATACAGGGTGTCCCATAAGTCCGGCATCATAGGAAAAATAATAAAAAACAAAAGCTTTTATTTACAGAATGTGCTCAATATGTCCACCATTGTTTTCAATACACAAATTCAGATGTGATACCCAGTCAGCAAGCAGACGGTGAATGATGTCAGGAGTAATGGTGTTACATGCCCCAATAATGCGCTGCCACAAATGTTCAACATTCCTAATTTTCTCTGCGTATACCAGCGCTTTCAAGTGGCCCCAGAGATAAAAATCTAGTGGCGTGAGATCCGGGCTTCTAGCTGGCCATTCCACAGGCCCTCGACGTCCTATCCAATGACCAGGGAATTGTTGGTGCAGGTATTCCCTTACTTGGGTGCTGTAATGTGCAGGAGCGCCGTCTTGCTGGAATCATGTTGAGAAATTTCCTTCTTCTTTCAAGACACTGGGAAATGCTTCTTCCTTGAGCATACGTAGGTAGGTGCCTCCAGTGACATGTTCATCGAAAAAGAGGGGGCCTATGATGCGATCCTTCCAAATGCCACACCATACCATCACCCGAGATGCACCTTTTTCCTTTGAAGAGGTATACCAGTGAGGGTTGTTTTGAGACCAGTAGCGGGTGTTCGGTCGATTTACCTCACCATTTCCATAAAAAACAGCCTCATCACTGAACAGAATGGTGGATGGGAAATTGACATCCCGAGCATAAATTATGGTTTGTTGAAATAGAAAAATATGAATTTCTCCTATGATGCCGGACTTATGGGACACCCTGTATATACTGTATATTATATATATTATGATTGGTCTCATCTCGAAAACTAGACGTGCTAGAGGAAAACCGAAAACAGATTTGGAATCAGCGTTCCAACAGCTATCTAGCCCACCCATAATTATATCTGATGAAAAATACTTGTTGGCCAGTGTAATGCTCGTCAAAAAATAATTGAAAATAATACAATACCTTTATTTAAATATTTTATCCTAACTTGTCCTGTAGCAACCTAGTTTTATATTTATATAATCCTTAATACACTTATTCAATTTTTTTTACTTTAATCCTGTAAAGTTGAAAATATCGTGCAATATAGTCTTGTAAAGATCATTTTCAGCATTCCTCTTTCTCCAAATAAACTCTCAAAGGTACGAATCAATCATCTGACGAACAGTTCTTTAATGACATTTATTTCTACTTTTCAAGGAATGCCAAAGACTTTCAACATGTTAAGTATGGATGCCCTTGTCTTGCTCAACAAAATTCTACTGATTGACAGTATAGTAATTATATCCCTGTAGAGATTCGATGCCATTGTATTTTTTTCACTCGTCATTGAATATGATACTTCCGGGTCTAATTGAAACTTTTATGATGCACACATTTCATGTCTCTCTATCTCTTCTTGGAACAGCATAAAGAAATACTTCTTTAGTTTCTCTACACACTTCTCCAAAACCCACCGTTCTGCCATTAATCTTCCCCTATTATACTTTCTGCGTGAATAGACTCTCTTATCTATTTCAACAGTTAGTCCCGGACCTCCAATTATTACAGATTTTTTTAATTTAGTGTCTGCACCAACCTAAAACAGAAAAAATACACTTCTAATTACATACATAATATTTTTTTTCATCAAATCAAAACGATTTATAATTATCTCGCGTAAAAAGCTATCATAGTCAACTACTGTTGAATGATTTATTCCAAGTTCACCTTCGCACTTCATACTTCTATATTCTTTACTCAAACAGTAGATAAAAAACAATTGTTTTCAAGGGCAATGCAGTATCTTGCAAAGTTCTATGTACCTTTTCTAACAAACTAAAGGAAGAGAAATAACTTTTGTTATTCCAGTTCATAATCTAACTTAATCTACTTAACCTAACCTAACAGTTTTGTAAAAATCTGTAGCAGTCCGCCAAACCGAAAGAGACCCGAGCGTCCCTTGCGGAACCCACGCTTGACGATCTGAAAGAAGCTTGTGAGTAGAGGAGTCGCTTTCGTTTTATGTAAGGGTTGCGTTCCAAAGAAAGTTCGCGTAAAGAGAAAGAGAGTCATTTATTACGTGTATTTTTAATAGGGATGCGTTCCAGAACCTCTACTGCCCCCCCTACGCTAATAAAATAAAACAATCACCTGACAAATAAAAAAAAAGAAATAATAACAGGTATTCACTTGAATACTCACCATCAACTGATCACTAAAGTCAACAGTAATGGCAAAAATCACGCTACAAAATGAGAGCAAGTAGCGTTAGCCCTGTTCAAAAATCAACTTTTTCTTATTTTCATAGGTTTCTGTACTTTTTCCCATGCTTTTGACCTGAAAAGGCCGAAAATCACAACCATTTTGACCTAGGTTGTGGGGAAGCATTGCCGCATGGAGCTTTAAGTTTTCTGCCTTGAAATCGGCCAAAAGCACCAGTTCCGGGGGCCCTTGAATCATGTTTTGCACTATAACTTTTTATCTAAACAAGATAGAGCAACAAAATAGGCACCAAATTAAAGTGTTTTTAATCCTTTTTCTAACTTATACAATTATGATAGTCTTGGAACAAGAAATGGCACATTGGTACATACAAAGATTTCAGAAATATCACAAAATTCGTTTTCTCACACTCAAGGCAGACAAGGCGCCTTATTCATGACACAAATTTGAGATTAACATTTTGTCACAAGTCTAATCGATCAAGAAGTGAAAGCATTACATGATGATTAATTTCATAATGACATTTACACAGTCAGTTGTTGAGAGTTTGTTTCTTGAAGCTGTCAAAGCGGCGTCTGTTGAACTCCACAGCTTGAAGGAGATAGTCCCTTTGCTTGGCGTCTGTTGTTATGACATTTGCAAAGTTGCTCATCATCTTGACACCACGTTCAGCAATGTCATTCACCGCTTTCAGATTCTTAACATAGTCCAACTCTTTTCTGTAGTCCTCATTCTGTGGCCAAGACGTGACAGGTTCCAGAAGCCACTCGGATCCAATGTTCAGTGTGTCCAGCAGGAAATGTGATTCTGGGCCAATGAGATCAACCAGGGTGGTCTTAGCTGTGACACTCTGGAATAGAGGCTTTCCTGTTCTGAAGCTGTCTGGCTTCTCAGTGGCATGTAACTGGGCAGCAATGTCGTGCTTCAATGTGTCACTCAATCTACTGCTGAACAGGGCAAATGGCACGACTTCCTGCGGCAGGTACCATTTGTGGTTTTCCTTATTAAGTACTGCATCAGCAAGCTCTGGGTCAGTTTTCTTGTACTTCAACATGTCCTGGATTAGACTTAGATCATTCACGGGAGCATCTGCAGCAGACATTGACATCATCCATACAGGAGTGTAGAACAGCGCAAGGAAGGTGTTGAGTCTTTCCTACTTTGATACAGTGTCTTCGTCGTACTCAAGTTGATCTGCAAACATCAGCATTTTCATGGAGTACAGGTTTCTGGCCATCCATCTGGCCTGATGAATGGCGCCTGGTCGACTCCAGTGAATACCTCGAGGAGGCATTCCTCCAAGAACAATGACTGTCAGTTCAGCCATTTCCCTGTAGTCGGCTCTTGGAAGCCTTTCTGCTGTTAGAATGTCTTGGAGTATTTCTTCACTGTTCTTCTTTTCCTTCAGCCATTTGCTGTTGATAGCCAGCATCTTTGGGTTTTCCTTGGACAAGTCCATCCAAACATCCTTCAGATGCTCAAACCAGGGATTATCTGGCCCCTTCACCTTCCCAAACTGCTCCTACTAGGATTTCCAGGATGTGATGTCGACAGGCCAGATAAAACACCTTTTTGTTCAGCATTTTCTCTAGCAGTTTGGCAGCTCCTCTGTGAACTCCACTGTTACTGGATGTAGTGTCAAAAACAAGGGCAGTAACATTATCCGTAAGTTCCCATGTCTCCAGTAAATCCATTGAAGCCTCAGCCTGAGCTGTGCCAGAAGAATTGTCGATGACAGGTACTCCCAATAACTTTCCTTCAGTGTATGAAGGTGGACCAGACACTAGCACAGCTAAAGTCTCTGAGGTACTTCCAGGTTCACTGCCCAAGACATCTTTGAGCAACTTTCCATCCCAGTGTAAGACAGCGTACTGTGGGGGTTTTCACAAAACTTGGACATGTGACTCTGCTGATATTATACCTGGACAGCATTCTGTTGCGACATGTTGTTGAGGTTGAGATGACGAAGTTATCCAGATCAGCCCCTCCAGCTTTCAAGGTGGCAGAAACCATGGCAGTAACTTGATTGTCTGATAAACCAAGACGATCAGCTGTATTGCAGATGACATCACATTCCATGACCTTCCTTGGAAACATCAAAGTCACACTAGTCACAGTGTCTTGATGGTGAGAACATCCAGGACGAGGCTGATGGTAATCCATGTCCTCTGTGTTAGCGTCGTTGTCAGTTGAGTCACCCCAGGTAATGTCATCCACATGAACAACTGCCTCTTGTTCTGCTGCAGCTGTAAAATAGTACAACATGTTAAGACAGTAATTGTTAAGTACATGCTAAATATCGCAATGGAGTAAAACTTAAAACTTTTTGTAATGCTCAAAGTAATTAGTTTTACCTTGTTCTTGTCTATGCTGCAGTCTTTCATTCCTCGCTGCTTGCTGCAGGGATCTTGTCTCAAAAATCTTGTCATGACCAGACATATGACCTTTCCTCTCAGTCTTTTGGTCTTCATAGAACCTGATATCCTCATCTTTCTTCTCTCTGGATAACAGTCTGTTGTTCTGTATTTCCTGGATTGCATCTGGAGCTCCTATATCGAACAGGCTGTCTAATTCCAGCACAAATGCTCCTCTTTTTCCTCCAGGGTTACTTGCTCTTCCTTTGCTTTTCACCAGAGCACGATGTTTCTCATGTAGTTTCATGAAGAGCTTCATTGCGTTGTACTTGGTCATTGTCTTGATCCTAGCCATCTGCCAGAATGGGATGATAGATTCAACTGTTTCATATGCAAGGTCTTGAACCATGGGCCTCCCTGCATTTTCCAGTAAATTCTGAAGATTAAGGAAATACTGGAACGCCTGTCTGTTGGTGGGAAGCTGGGAACCACTGATAAAAGCTGAAGGGTATCCAACCAGGAAAGTTTCAGTGAGAGATCTGGTAGATGGCCCAGTTGACACCTGCCTGTGGACAGTACGTGGAGGTTCTGAGATATCAACTGTGCGCCCACGGAGCTCCCTCAGCTCCTTGCTTAATGCCATTGTGAAGTTGTAACTTGTAGATGGTTTTCTAGATTCTGATTGAGTTTCTGTTGTTTCCTGAAAAATGATAGATAATTATTATTATTATTATTATTATTAATTATTATTTATTATTTATTATTATTATTATTATTATATTATTATTATTTATTTAATTTTATGCTCTTTCATTTGATACCTAATTTGTTGCTCTATCTTGTTTAGATCAAAAGTTAAAGTGCAAAACATAATTCAAGGGACCCCGGAATTGGCGCTTTGGCCAATTTCAAGGCAGAAAATTTAAAGCTCCATGCGGCAATGCTTCCCAACATCCTAGGTCAAAATAGTTGTGATTTTCGGCTTTTTCAGGTCAAAAAGCATGGGAAAATGTACAGAAACCTATGAAAATAAGAAAAAGTTGATTTTTGAACAGGGCTAGAGTAGCGTACATCCGCACACAACAATGGACAATGCGACACTCGGTGAAGGAGATTGAGGGAGGGTGCGGGCTGCCTCTCGTGGCTACTGATTCACCGCTCCAGCTGCACCAATTGTATAGCGGAGTCCGCGCGCGCCTACACTGGTCGCAGGAGCTTCACACATCCAACCCGGCCAGTTGCATAATTGCGAATTTTTCTCGCACAAAGCGAGAGAGTAGTAGGAGTAGGGTCGTCGTATAATAGCGAAGTCGCATAAAATGAGGGTGACCTGTATTTAAGAATCTGGTCTGATATGAATGGATTTCTTGATGAGTTACAAAATATTTATTTACCCCATTATGTAATTTGATTATTTTGTTCTTACACTCGTAAATAAAAATAGAATGTGCCAGTGTGATTATATTATTGAGCTTTAGTAGTGTTAGCTTTTTAAATAATGCACTGGAATGATCAAGGAAATCAGCATCAGATAATATCTTTATTGTTCGGTTTTGGACGACAAAGATGATGCTTAAAGCATTGTTAGCGGAATTTCCTCATACAAGGGTGCAGTACGTTATATAAGGAAGAACGAGAGTATGATAGAGTTAATAGAACCTGTTTAGGGACTACATTTCTAAGTTTAAACATTATAGCAACGCTCCTTGCAGTCTTTTTCGCGACATAATTTACATCATCACTCCATTGCAAATTTTTATCTAGCATCACACCAAGAAGTTTTGTTACAGTACTCTCCTTTACAGTGATTTCATCAGCATTTAGTTCATCGAGATATATTTCTTTTATTAGTAAAAATCGTGAAATGTTTTATTGGTATTTAGGAAGAGTTTATTGGTGGTCAACCATTTCATTACATTGATAAATTCTGATTTAAATATATTCTTAGCCGAATTAACGTCTTTGCAAGAAAAACACACGGTTATATCAACCGCAAACATTATGAATTTAAGTATACAATGAATGTGGAAAGTCATTTATATATAATAAAAATAACGGTGGACCCAAAACTGAGCTCTGTGGTACACTATGTTTAACAAGCGCTTTAATTGAGCAGACCTTATTTACTGGTACAAAATGATATCTATTGGATAAATAACTTTTAAACCAATCACTGATTCCTCCTCTGAAGCTGTAACAATATAATTTGTTAAGTAGAATATTATGGTCTATTACATCAAATGCCTTACTCAAATGTATAAACATTGATATCATTATTTTTCTGTCCTCTTTAGCTCTATTTACATTTTCAATAAGATTTGAAATAGCCATTTCCATTGTTTTATTATTACGGAAGCCTTACTGATTTGGAGATAATAAGTTGTAGGATTCTAAATATTGCTACATTCTACTTTTTACAATTTTTTAAAAAACTTTGCTGAAAACAGATAATGAACACACCAGCCTGTAATTAGTTGCTGGTGTAGGAACACTCCCTTTAAAAAGGGGTTATACAACCAATTTTTAGCATACATACATACATATATACATACATACATACATACATACATACATTCATTCATTCATTATCAAAATCTCATTTCCCAAATGAGTTGGGGGTGAGAAGGTAGATATGCTCGGATATAAAAAAAAGTAAAAAAATAGAAAGTAAGGAAGAAGAGAAAAGGTAGAAACTAAAGCATACACACACATTCATACCGGCATCGTGGTGAGTCAGCACCCCACCATATGGCTAAATTTCATACCTGCGCACTTCATACACCATGTCCGGTGGCGCTTCCAGCCTTTATCAGAAATAAAAGTGTCTCGAACTTGCATGCCTTTAACAAACCACCTCCATTCCAACCTACTCGCAGCCACTTCTCGTACATCACCCAGATCGAGTCCACGCTTCCTCACGCAGTTATTCACCATGTCCATCCATCTTCTACTGTCTCTCTCTCTCTCTGTCTCTCCTCTTCCTCCTACCTTCGCAAAGCACTCTTATACATTTTCGCAACTCCATCATCTTCCATTCTTTCAACATGTCCAAACCACCACCCCAACACATTTTCCTCAATTTTCACCTCCAATAACCTCCACGCATTACGGCTGTACAAAACCAAGCGATTTCTCCCTCTATCAATCCGGTGCACGCCGCCGCGCGCACTTCTCGAGTTATCCATTTCAGCTGGTTTAATTTCTGACGTGATTAAGTCAGAGGGGAGAGAATATGGAAGAACCGCGCCGGAATCGTTTAGGGTTGAGTTGGAGGCGAACGTTTGAGCGAAGAGTTCAACTTCATCAGGAGAAGAAACGCCAACTAAACCATCAGAATGGAAAAGAGGAGGGAAAAAGTAGTAGTAGTAAAGTTATTGGAGAGGTTTTGGTTAGGTGCCAGAAAGGGTAAAAGAAGAATCAGAATTAGATAGGTTTTCACATTTTTGTCTGATGAAGGAATATTTGACGAGTTGAAGAACAGATTTTGCATGATTCCGGCTAGAAATGTAAACAGTGAGAGCGGGAGTTGGATTACGACGGTACCTTCTGAAAACCTCTTTGTTGCGGATAGCATTATAGCAAGCAAAGTTAAACCATTTTTTTTATTTGCATTAGTGGTAGAAAAAGGATATGGAATGTACGCCTCCATGCCCGAAAAAATCACTTCCCGTGATGCGCTCATGCATTCGGAATGGTCCCTGCCACGGAAGCAGTAATCATTCCATGGAAAATCAAGTAAGTACTACCTAAGGGTCTCCCAATCAGCAGCGCCAAAGTACCAAAGGTGCCTCTTCTTGAGAAGATCCAAATGCCGAACTGGAGCGATAGGACAGGAAATGGATACAGGATTGGTCGGAGGAGCCCAACGGAGAAAAAAGCTTGACGTAGTAAGAAGGGCGAGTGGTTAAAAATAAATCCAGAATGCTGGACCTATCTCCAAGGCGATCGGGGATACAAGTAGGGTGCTGTACAATGAAATTGAGTAAAGAGAATGGAGCAGAGTACAGAGAAAGGGTTGCTGTCAGTCGATTCAGACATTTTAGTTTCAGTGTGGAGGTGCTGTTTAGCAGATTGGAAATTTGAGGAAAGGCCAGGACTGTTGCAGAAATTAATGAATAGGTAGTAGCAGAACCAATCCCGCTACCTGGGTCTGCGTTACTGGTACCAGCAGCGGGGAAGCCAGAAGTGGGGGCATTTGTGGTCCTCTCTCCAGGGGACTCCGAGGCTCGTGAAGACCGTGCCATTTTTTAAAAGATTGTGCAGCGTGTAAGATGCATGTATGTGTAGTGAGAACTAGAAGAAGTGTGCGCTTGAGGGCATGTTGGACTGCTCATTGGGTAGATGAGACGGGGAAAAAGATCAGCTAAAGCGAAGAGTGAGGGGAGAAACGCGAGTTTCAGCACTCGCCGTCTCCTGTCTAACGTCTCCCCAGACTACTGTACTTCCCTGGTCGATTGATGTCTACAGTTTCTTTCTCCATCAATGTAGAGATTGCTGAAATACGAGCATAATAATCATCCATCCTATTTTATTCTTTTTAATTTATGATCAAAAGGCGAATGATGTAGTTCCATGCATTCTCGTATGCAGTAATGCGTGAGATTTGGGTAGACGAGGAGAAAATAACGTTCTTACTGTACTTGTGAATAGAAAATATAATTTTGTTAGAATAAACGAGAATTTGGAGAGTTTATGACTTACGTTTTTCCTATGTTGCCGAAAAGATAAGAAGTCATCAAGCACGATTTCTAATACTTTTACGCGTCAGTAACAAGTTATATTGTATTGGTTAGTAATTTATTTTAAACATCTTTTTAATAATAATCCTGTTGTAATTTATTTTTAGTCGGTAAACTTCATCAGACGATTATTCCATTTTCTTTTATGAATTGAAGAACTAACTAACTTCGGTTTATTATTGAAATATAATTATTAATGAATTAGTTACTAACATATGGCAAATTTTATGCAGTTAGGATTTCCTTTACTTTTTATTTTTATTTTTATTTCTTTTTCTTTTTCTTGCAGCCCTGATGATGGCCTCTCGATTGAATATGAACTCTCTGACCAAAGAAGTCGTTGAATCAATTCCCCTAAAATCAAGTAATTGTTTTCTTTGTTTAGATGAATTTGTACTGAACATTATTTACGCCTTCACACACACACACACACACACACACACACACACACACACACACACACACACACACACACACACACACACACACACACACACACACACACACACACCACCAGTTTTCATTGTTAGATTATTGCAGTAATGCAGCCTACGTTACTAAGTTTGTATTACTAAGTATTTTCTTTTATATCAGTAAACTAAACATTTTGCTTCTTCACAGTCGGTCTCGTGGTGGATTCCTTGTCGCAGATTTACATAGAATCTTTACTGAAGATCCTTCCGAGCATCTTGGAGAATTCGAAGCACATCGGCTTTTACTCCTTCTGGGTGTCCACCATCGTCACAAAGCATGGGCACGTGTTGAAAGAGAGAGCACCCACCCTCATTCCGCTCTTAAGTGACTTGCAGAAATCATTAACGAACCACTACGATAATCTTAGCAAAGTGTGAGTCCCGATCTTTGCTTTTTAAACTTTATCCAAATGCTGTTAGAGCGTGCTTTGACTCCGCTGAACCGTGGGTTTGAACCCCGGTGCTGCCTAAAACTGGGCAGTTTTCTTTAACGGATCTTACGTCACAACGAAGTGGCGGGCCTACACTCCCCCGCTTTTAATTGACTCTGGCTAAGGTAGCCCAAGCTTGGGCCTCTATCCTTACTTCTCGCGGAATATGGGACACGTACGTTACCTTTTATCAAATGCTGTTCCTCCATGACCGCTCAATGCTCATCCTAAACGAGTGAAGGGTTCGGGGTTCTCTCGGGGTAACCCCCATGAATGAAAATGATCCCTTCTTCCGTTGCTCCGCTCGGAGGTGGGTGTTGATAAGGCAGTTTTTCACTCGGTGGTAACGTGAACCCAGTGATGTCTTTCTTCCTAAGGAACTAACATCGTTTATCGTTATAATAATTTCGGAATTTACTTTAATTCTAGTCATATAAATACTCGACAAGTTTTTACCTTTTAAACCGCAAATATAAATTTACACTTATTATGAAACTCTGTTTTTATACTTTTAATGTTATGTTCTTACACAAGTTATTAAATTAGGCTTACGTTAAACAATTAATAAAGGGAATAGGTTTTGATCGGAATTCAAGTAGGCCTAAAGAAATGAAGAATATGGGACAAGAATAAGCCTAGGTCCTGAAGGAAAGTTTCCTTTCAATATACCCTAGGAGAGAACTGAATTTACTTTACGGGCCTAAGTTCATCTTAAAAGTGGGCCCCATTTTCCACGGGTACGATGGGAATATTAAAATAAAAATGACGAGCTCTTCTCCCACTGACTTCGGAAATTTTGTGCGCTTTGTCTTTTTCTTCATCAGAACTTGGTTTTCATTCCGCGCTCTAAACAAGCTCTGTCGTTTATTTCTTATCGATCCTAAAACTTAAGAAACATTTATTAATACATTATTTTAAGTTTTTATAATATCCTATCTGTTTTATATTTGTAACTAACTTACTTGGCTTATTTAACCGTATTAAATCCTATCATTCTATATTTTTAGTGCTACTTCTAAACTGTTTATGAATACATGATTGGACGAAATGGAAGGTATTGTCACGTGACTGTCATTCTTATTTGATTAGCTGCGCGAGATGACGAGTACGAACGCAACGAAACCTGTTCTTCTGACTTCATGCTAAAAGTCATGTACATTTCTCTCTCAGGCCTATTTCCTAACTATAATCTATCGACTAAACCTAACTTGTTTTTATTTGTTACAAAAATTCTTCTGACATCATATTAATTAACCCCTAATTTTACAATCCCAACACGAGCTCCCAATAAAGTCTGATTATCCTCCTTGATACTGAAGAATACAAACTTAGCTTCTGTAGATCACTATTAAATTTAACTTGAAAAAAAGAACCGAAATGTAATCTGATGTTTAATTATATTACCCATTCTTTATTTCCCGATACTCTGGGTTGCCTCCCTCGTGATCTGTTATATGGATCGTTGCGAGAGCTAGACTGCACCCACCGCCTCCTATATTCAGCTTTCACCTTTATACAAGGAAGCGGCAGCTTTCCCCGCGAGTCATTAAACATTTATACACCACTATGTACCCATTCTCTCCTCACACACACTCACTCACTCACTCACTCACTCACTCACTCACTCACTCACTCACTCACTCACTCACTCACTCACTCACTCACTCACTCACTCTTTCATCTGCTCCTCTCATTCTGTACCACGTTTAGAAACTACCTTTTTTATCACTATCAGTTCACCTTTTATGCAGTCTTTCTTACACTTACCGTACCATTCTGTCGTATCGTATGTTTTTTTTTCACCATTTGCTCCTTATCCATCCTACCCTTCCGATTCTTTCCTTTCTGTTTGTAATTTTAGCGATTCCAAGAGCGCACTGCGAGCTTTGGAGTGTTTTAATCCTCCATCCCATTATTTTGGACATTTGGAGATGGCTGTTTCTAATTGGTCGTCGTGAGTGGCGGGTTGTGTCCTGTTGCCATTATAGCTGGGTGTCCAAGGGAAAGTATCATTACTTGCTGAACAAAAGAATGAAATTTGAACTCTATAACCAAAATTCAACGGAGAATAAGATAGAAACTGCAACCAGGCTCAATTCTTCATTTTTGTTAAAATATTTATTATTAAAAGATTGGTGACAGGAAAATGAAAGATAAAGATGATTTTGCTTCAACATGTTTCTTGTGTCCACCTAATTCGTTAAACAATAAATTTGGGACCTTAGTGGTTTTATGTGGTTTTTAGGAGAGTTTGCTCTTCAGTTATTCATATTTTCCCCTTTGGAGGAAATTCGTGATGCTTAACCCTTGCCAGGTCCGTCTCGTGAGTACTACTCGCCGGGTCGGGTGGAACAGTTGTTTTATTATTATTTTTGTTTTCACGCGAACCCCCTCGATCTGGTTCTAATTTTCCGATTAGAATGGAACTTTGTATGCTAATACATGCTGATGTTAATATAAGTGTGTGAATATTGTTCTTTTCTGACTTCATTTAACCCTATTCCGATGCGGATACAGCACTAGTACCGTCACTGCAATATGTCGTACACCTTCAGTGCTCATGAAATTTAATTTCTAGAAAGCGCAAAACTGGTCAAATTCGTACGAAACACTCAAGATATATGCAGAAAAGAATATCAAAGAAAACACAAAAATATGAATTTATTACCATTTTCAGTGAATCACTACACAGTGATGTGGGAACAATATCATATTATATTCTTCCTTGTATTCGTTTGCAAGAAAACTTTTTTCGTTCCGGAATTGACAAGACCTTATCATTTCATCGCCCATGTCAACTATACTGTACTTTCACTACGATGATGACGTGTCATTTCTTGACGCACGAACACGTGCAAAGGTGCGCACGTGCACTTGGCTGCACACGGCATTCCACTTTTGCAGCGACACCGCACGAGCTCCCGGCACGCTTCAGGTAGCATTGACCATAGGGCAGACCATCTCCCATTTTCGAACCTTTACCCGAAGTCCTTTGGGGAGGGCACCTCTAGCTGAGCAACGCATTTCAAGGACCATACGCTTGCCTGGTCGATGCTACGCCTGACATGTTACACAAACATGGATCATATGTGCTTTTTTGGTAGCTGTTTTAGTCTGCCTCTAATTTCATACTTTTCTTCCAAACGCTTCCATAACACAGGCCTGCGAATGAGAACTTTGTAAGAGTTGTTTTCTTACTAATAACTGATTTTATATAATTCCACTACGCTGACTTCGAATAAGGTTTCCATTTTTTTTCTACTACTTAAGGATTCTCTGCAAACTGGAAGGGAGAAAACGACATAAATAAATATTATTTATTTCAATTTACATAAGGTACCTATTTCGCTTTGTTATACTAATTATAAATGCAAACAACTTTAAAAAGAAAGAAAAACCTATTAACGTCAATTACATATTCATCGTTATTTGTCCTGAGTTTTCTTGTGAGATCTATTCCTTTTAGTCTCGAATGTACGCACTGTTCCTTTTCTTTTATGTAATAATTCTGGAGTATCCCGTTTCAACATCCAACAGTAATCAGCCATCATGCTGATGTCCCACCTTCCCTGATATCTCTTCTCCATTTGATGTCTTGTTGAAACCGTTCTCCTTGTTCTTCGTTGAGTGCTCCGAGATTCTCAGGGAAGTAATCCAAATGTAATTTTAAACTCATATTACAACCCAACTCTCTGAATTTATTTAGCATGTTGTTTACAGTGTTTTAGTAATTTGAGTACTTGTTGTTCCCCAAAAATTTGCTGATAACATCCTTAAAAGCAATCCACGCTTCTTTTTCAAGATTGGATGAACACTTTGAAAGAACAATGAACAAAGTCAGTTTTCTAATCTGGGGACCAACGAAAATTCCTCCTTTCAATTTGGCTTCCGAAAGAGTTGGGAATTTACAACACAGATACTTAAAACAATCTCCATCTTCGTCCAAGGCCGTAACAAATTTCAAATTTCATCATCAAGCCCAATTTTATGTGAAGCGGAGGTAAAAGGACTTTCTTCGTGTCAACCAAACTTTCACGTTGAATGTTTTAAGAACCAGGTGTCAGGTTGAATCTGCGTGGCCATTCCTTTTTTATCCAGTGCCGAGTTCTTGCTCGGCTATCCCATTCATACAAAAAACATGGAAACTTCGTATAACCTGGTTGTTGACCTAACAACATACAAATCACTTTTAAGTCTCCACAAAGTAGCCAACCATGTTCTTTGTATTTAACCTTAGCTAGAAGAAGCTCAAGGTTTTTGTACGTTTCCTTCAAGTGAACCGAATGAGCCACAGGAACGGATGCATACAAGTTACCATTGTGAAGGAGGACGTCTTTTAGACTTCTTTTGGAGGAATCAATGAAGTCTCAACTCATTTGGGTCATAGACTGCAGCGCCTAGCTTAAGTATTAGTTCCGAAACATTGTTGTAATATACCACTGGATTTTCTTGAGAAAAATATTTGATGAATTTTTTCTCGATTTCTGTACCAGTAAAATGACGTACGGGAGAAAGCAAGTTCTTTGCACGAAGTCTGGATCCCAAAATCTCTGAAGAATCCTTCGGTAGACATAAATCTCTTACCAAATCATTAAGTTCACTTTGTGTAAACAATTGGGGTTCACCAAATGTTTCGGTTTGAAAATAATCATTATCATCGTTTTCATCGTCATCAGACACCGAATCAGATGAAGTTGTATCAAGAGTATTTGGTTAGTAGGTCCATGAGCAACAGTCTTATAGCAGACTGAAAGTTTGGATAAGAAATTTCCTTTTTAATTTTAGTGTTGTAGTCTTGCACGTTACACGAACAAAAATAGCAGTCATTGCTGTGATTTCTCGACTCGTGTCAGACCATTGGAATCCCAAAAGGTAAAGAATCCTTTTTACCTTTACTCCACAGTCTAAGTTGTTCAACACAAACACTGCAAACTTTATGTGGAGCCTATGATTTGTCTTGATTCCCAAGTACGCATAGTATGCTTTCTTGACGAAGTCTCTAATATCTCGCCTTTGTTTTTTCACAGTAAATTTTCCACAAATATAACAGAAAATGTTTGGGCTAGTTACACACCCTCTGGTTGCCATAGCGACAAATAAACATTTCAAAAGAGAAACATAGTCACTGCGTACCTTTGAATAATAAAGAACTATAACCTCTCACGCACTAGACAGACTGATTCATTTCGTGGCTTTCAATCACTTATATACTAGCGGTGCGTTTCTCGAATGTTCTAGAAGGCGTTATGACGTCACTTATGATCTGGAAGCATTTATAGGCACTAGTTTTTAATCAAAATTTAATCGAGTCATTTTTAATGAAAATTACATGCATATGTAATATGATATTTTGTGAAAAATCTGTACGTGATGGTGAAAAATGAGCATTATTTTCGGAATTAGCTTGCAAAAATTACTATATAAGTGATAAAATACTTCGAACAACAAAACCATCGCAGGCCTGTGTAATTTATTTCTAGGTATTGTGTCGAAAGCCTTTTAAGATCTATAAAGGCAGTGTACGAGTTATTATTGAATTCCCATGATTTTTCTCTGATCATTCTTAGAGTGAAAATTAGATCTGATGTACTCCTATACCTCCTATAGCCGTATTGTTCTTGTCCCAGCTGTGGCTCCATAACTTGCTTAGCTTTTTTTTTTTTTTTTTCGAAAAATTTTTCATCGGGTTCACCAGTGTGACTCATTATTATTAATGATATACCGTGATAGTTTTCGCATTTACCCGTCTCCCTTACCTTTGTATATGGGTAAGATTATCGTTGTTCACCATTCCTCTGGAACCCTCCCTTCCACCCATGTCTTATTTAACAGTTTCAAAATTATTTCTTTCAAATGTTCTCGCCCTTTAATAAATTATTTTGGTATATTATCAATAGTCTTCCTCCAGCTCTATTTTGGAGATTTGATTATGATTATTTTCACCGTCTTCATATATATACTCGTCTTCTCTGCTTTCTCCATCTTGTTTCATCGAAATACTTTGTCCATTTCTTATTTATTTCTTTAGCTAACACAATCACATTTCCATTCTCACCTTTTATGTTGTATTGTTTGGTTTTTCTCTCCATATAACGTTCGTATTTCCTCCTAAATCCTGTTCCAAAATATTGCCAAGTTCCTTTAATACCTCTCTCTTTCCTTGGATTGCTTGAAGGTTGGTTGTCTTGGTTGATTAATGTTGGTTGTCTTGGTCAGTCAATTATTTATTGGTCACGAGTATATAGTCAAACCTAATACAAAGTTTAAAAAACACTTATTTGAAAGGTTAGGCTGCACTTGCCGTCAGAAGCTAAAATTTTCAACGTTATTATTTTCTATCTTTAATGGAGATGTGATCAAGGACGACTTGAATGTCGGGTCTCCACTTTACAAAATTGGCAGAAAGTTAATTCATTTCGATGCAGTTACAAATGCATTTTGTAATTCATAATATGTATAAAATATTTCGTACTGTGAGACCTTCAGACTTATAGAATTTACAGCATTTATCAC
>JAJOZX010002150.1:545000-612500 GCA_023014485.1 Bathynomus jamesi
CCACGTCATGTACATCGCTGATTTTTCTGCTGATCTTTGTATCGTCTGCAAAGGATGTTACTATACTGTTGCTGTTTACTCCGCTGTCTATGTCTGTTAACATGATAGATATATATATATATATATATATATATATAATATATATATATATATAATATATATATATATATACAGGGTGGGCGGAAAGTAGCTCCCTATTTTGGATTGGTAAAAAAATACGTATATTATCCATTTATTTCAGAAGAAATAGTATGAAAAGGTAGGCATACATGGTAGGTTTTCTCTAAAATTCAATGTGGGCTCCAACTCTTTCCACCAGCTTCTGGAGCCGCCCAGGAATGGCGTCCACTGACTTAGCAGGAACTCCGGCGGGATGGAGGACATGACTTCCCGAATTCGGTCCTCCAGTTCTTCCAATGTCCTCGGTTTGGTGCGGTAGACTTCTTCCTTTACCCACCCCAAAGAAAGAAGTCGCACGGTGTCAAGTCGGGGCTCCTGGCTGGCCATTGATGTGGACCACGACGACCCATCCAACGCCCAGGGAAGTGGGCATCCAGTCACTCACGGACAACAAGAGCGAAGTGCGGAGGGGCGCCATTGCATAAATATCAGATCGTCGATGTTCCCATGTGCTGACAACCGGCCAGACCTCGTTTCGCAAAATAGCAAGTACCGCTCAGTATTCTTGGTGTTGCGCAGAAGGAACGGGCCCACAACCTGATCTGAGGTCATACCACACCACACCGTTACACTGAACCGATTCTGCCGTTTTTCAGCGGTAACCGTGCGACTTCTTTCTTTGGGGTGGGTAAAGGAAGTCTACCGCACCAAACCGAGGACATTGGAAGAACTGGAGGACCGAATTCGGGAAGTCATGTCCTCCATCCCGCCGGAGTTCCTGCTAAAGTCAGTGGACGCCATTCCTGGGCGGCTCCAGAAGCTGGTGGAAAGAGTTGGAGCCCACATTGAATTATAGAGAAAACCTACCATGTATGCCTACCTTTTCATATTATTTCTTCTGAAATAAATGGATAATATACGTATTTTTTTACCAATCCAAAATAGGGAGCTACTTTCCGCCCACCCTGTATATTATATATATATATGCGCCTCGGTGGTGTAGTGGTTAGCGTCGCTGACTACGAATCCATCGGCCCCGGGTTCGAGACCCGACGGCAGCTGGCGCGCAGCAAAACCCAGCTGTTCATCCTTCCACACAATAAAGAAAGTGGTTGGTAGATAAATGGGTACCCTAGGCGGCCTAGTGGTTAAGACGCTGGACTGCTGATGGGGCGTGGTTCGGATTCCACGTTAAACTGTAGGTCTAAGGTGGAGTGAAAAGCTTGACCTTCGTCAGAATGAACAATTCGGGCGGAAGCTAACCAAAGGTATATATATATGAAAATTATTTCACGAAAGTAACACGTGAAAAATATTTATGATGAATAAAACCACGAATAAATATATATATATATATCAGCCCTCTCTTCACGCTTGACCGTCTTTTCCTCTTCCTCTCCCAATCTCGCATCCTATCTGAGCTTTAGGTGACTTCTCACCTGTAGTCCGCTGTTCTCCCTTTTCTAGTGTCTTTTCTCCGTCTCCGTTTCTCTTTCTCGTATTCCGCCTCGCCATGATATCCGCTACCATATAGCGGGAAGTGGCGGTAAACGCCCCAATACAAAAAAAATAAAAATATATATATATATATGTTAGTGAAAATATGAAGAGTTAATAAGTTTACACAGCAGCATTCATTATTACAGAGGTCTCCATCTAAAGAAAAGGCTAGGTTGGAGATTTTTATTTTTATTTATTTACAAATGTATACAGTTTTCATAAACGAGTATGTCGTCATTAAATACAAATGCTGTATACAAGCAAGCGTGCACGTTTTACATGCCGAAATCTAATTAGATATAATAATAATAATAATATACAATAGATATGATTAAAAGATTTTTATAATAGACTTAAATACTAAAGGGAACTTGTGGACTACTTACTTTTGTTACTTTTGTTGAGTTTGAACGACAGTTCAGGATCGACCTGCGGTCGACCCCTCTGCAGCATCCCGCCTCATTTGCGGGACTTAGTGAAGGAGGGAATTGCTCTCTGATCGTCTCCTGCCCTCGTAGCCAGCCACGCATGGCTGGTCAGGGACTTTACACAAGAATCTCTCCAGCTGGTTCTTGAAGTTATTCAGGTCGGTGTGGTGCTGGAGATTCCTCACTTCTTTTGGAAGGACATTGAAAAGCTTTGGGCCCCTTATTCTGAGGGTATTTTCCATCCTCGTTTTCATGGCTCCTTGTCCCACCGCAGCTGGGACAATACAAAATCTGCCTCTTCTCTCATTCCAGTTTGTTTCTATTTCATTTCTGAGGTTAGGGACAGAGCCCTCAAGTATTTTCCATATGTATATTATTGTGTACCGCTCGCGCCTTCTTTCAAGAGAGTAGAGTTCCAGGGATTGTAGTCGAGACCAGTAGTCTTCACCTTCCGTTTCCTCTATCTTAGACGTAAAAGTCCTTTGTATAACTTCAATGCTCGCAATGTCTCTCTGTGTGGGCTTGTGAGTAGTGAGCAATACTCAATTATTGGTAGGACTAGACTCTTCCATAATTTGAGCATGATGTTTGCTTTTCTGCTGCGGAAGCTCCTCCAGATGATTCCCATTATTTTTCTAGCCGTTGTGATTTTGATTTTATAGTGCTCTCTGAATTCTGCATCCGACGACATTATTACTCCAAGATCCCTGACTTGTGGATTTGGTGTCATCTGTTTGGCTTGCGGAGTTTTGTACCCTTTTTTCTGTAGCTCTTTGTTATTACCATATCTTAGAAGTTGGAATTTTTCTTCGTTGAACTTCATATTGTTGTCTTCTGCCCACTGGAATAATGTTTCAATGTCGTTTTGTAGTTTTCTTATGTCATCTTCGTTCGATATTTGTTTACATATCTTTGTGTCATCTGCGAAGCATGGTACAATACTGTCCTTAATATCTGCATCAATATCTGCAATCATTATTATGAACAGCAAGGGAGCTAATACTGTCCCTTGTGGGACAGAGCTCACGACTTCCGAGACCTCCGATTTAACTCCGTTTACCACCACTTTGCGTTCTTTGCGTCAAGAAATTAAATACCCACCTTCCTAGCTTTCCAGTAATTCCTGTATCCTTAAGTTTGTGTGCTATGATTCCAAGGTCACATTTATCGAAGGCTTTAGCAGTGTCAGTATATATTACATCAATGTTTTGTCCTCGACACAAGTTCCTAATATTTTCTCTTGGTGGTCTAGTAGCTGTGACAGGCATGATCTACCCGCCCTGAAGCCATGTTGATTTGGGTTGTATAATTCTTTTTCTTGTAGGTAGTAGGTAGTTTTGCCTCTAATTATGCTTTCAAAACACTTTATAAGGTGTGAGGTGAGAGCCACTGGCCGATAATTTTTGGGCATTGCTCCGTTATCACCTTTAAATAGGGGGGCAATGTTCGCGTTCTTTAAAGGGAGTGGAATTTGTCCTGTGTCGAGTAATTTCCTCCATAGTACGTATAGCGGTTTTGCAATACTCTCTCTGCATTTCTTCAGAAATGTGGCACTCCATGTGTCTGGCCCTGACGCTGAATTGTCTCGCATCTGTGATAAGGCCGTAATTACATCTCCTTCCGTGAACTCGAAGTCCATTAATAGGTTTGTGCCGGGATTTGTTCTTGGTTGATCTGTATCAATGTCGAAAAACTCGTCTGGGTTTTCCACTTCCCTCTCGGACTTAGGGGTGCTAAACACAGATTTAAAATGTTCCCTAAGCAGTTCACTTACTTCTTTCGGGTCATTTGTGTATTCGGCATCCCCGTCTATGAATGGTCCAATACTCTCCTTACACTGCATTTTCCTTTTCGCAAAAGTGTAGAAGTATTTTGGGTTATTTTTTATGTTTTCTGCTACCTTGTTTTCCTCCTCGTTTGTCTTATGTATGAATGTTTGCTTTAGGTCCATTTCTATTTCGCCAAGTTTCCTCTCTAGTTTGAGTCTCTCTGCATCTGTGGAGATGTTTTACGGTTTGTCTTCGTTGCCTGAATAGAGTCCTAATTTTCCTCTCGAGCTTGCTACGTTTTCTTTCCTGTCTCTCTGGAATATGTTTCAGTATTATAAGTTTGGTTTCCGTCTCTATTATACATAGTATTTCTTGTGGAGTCTTCTCGTGTAGTAGCAATTCCCAATTTAACTCCTTTAAATCTTTATTTACGTTTTCCCAATTTACTCTCTCTGACTTTGTTTAAGCCTTCAAATATTCCATCTGCCTCTCTAGGATGCGTTTTCGGACCTTTGGGTGCTAACTTCAATTGTATATCGATGAGGTTATGGTCGGAGAACTTTCTGTGCGTTACTTTTTTATTATCTCGTTATTTGTCCAGATTAAATCCAAAACGTTCTCCTTTCTCGTGGCTTCACAGATTTCCTGGGTAAGGGCGTAATGTTCCATAATATCTAATAGCATTGTTGCTTGGGTTCTGTCATCTTTAGTAATGTTGCCATGAAACTTTCCAACATATATAACTTCGTCATTTTTCTTCCATGATATGAATGGGAAATTAAAATCTCCGAAAATTAGAATATTCGTTGCTGGAGTTTCAAGTAATTTTAATATGTTTTCTATTTCATTTGTAGCAAATTGGAATTCACTTTTTGTGGTGTTTGGTGGTCTGTAGATGTTCATAATGGTTAGGTTCAGTTCTTTTACTTCTAATATAATAACTTCAACTGTGCTGTTTGATTTCTTTACCTCACTTCACATGTGTAAGTGTTTTTCACGTAGATACAACACCCTCCTCCTCGTCTAGCCACTCTATCTGCTCTGTATATGTTGTAGTCCAGCAATGCTATTTCAGTATTCTCGATGCAGTTTTCACAGCCTTTTTCGCACTTATGTAAGTGTGCTTCCGTTAGGCATATGATATCTATGCTGGTTTCCGTAGCTAAATTTTGCAAGTATTGTAATTTGCAGTCCGCATGGTCCGTATAGAGGCCTTGTATATTTGTGTATAATACATTTACCGGGTTTCTAATCTTCGTGTTCGATTCTCCTAAATGATGGTCGACATATATATTAGGAGCTAAATATGAATAATGAAACTAGTATAAAACTGTAAGTAGTAACTTAGACTAGGACGTATTTTTATTAGATGTTTAGTACAAACAATAATGATGTGTGAGGTGTAGTGAAAAGTGATTACGAGAGTTTTTTAGAAAAAGGCTAATGAAAATTTTAGCAAGGAGAAAGAAAGGAGTGTCTTCAGTAATTTGAATTTGTTAAGTTTTAATCGCTTTATAAAAGATGAAAGTGCATTGATTATTTTATTGTCTTTAATTCATTAAAATTCATTGTTCCATAATTCCACCGCTAAATAAGTGTAAGAATTTCTATTACAATGAAGGGTATAGTTTGCCTTTGAGATATATTCACTCTCCATATACCATGTTTGATGTTTCTGACGTATCTGATTGTTCATTATATTCTCGATTAATATGGTCGGAGCGGATTGTTTTGTAACTGAACATTAGGGAGCGCGGCTGTATTTCAACCGTCTTTAAATTTTAATGTACGAGTACGCAGTCGCTTGAAGATTTCTGATGTATAATTATTATAATCGCTTGTTTATTTTTATAATTCTCTCTTAGTTTATGATCAGAGGGTTGATGATGTAATCGCGTGTACTCCCATATGTGGTAATATTGTATGGCAGATGTGGATAAACTAGAGAGAAGTATAGCGTTTTAAATGTATTTATGGGAAGGAAATGTAATTTTGTTAATATAAACGAGAATTTCGATAGTTTATTATCTACATTTTCAATATGTTGACGAAAGGATAATTTGTGATCAAGCACAATTACAAGTAATTCCCCTTCAGTGATGTGTGATATCCAGTGCAAGTCGACAATAATATTGAAGTCTGGTATTAATTTCTTTTTTGTGATTAGCTTAGTTTTTTTTTTTTTTTTTTTCAAGGATAATTTATTGGTTTTCAGCCAGTTGCATACTCTTGCGATGTCTCTATTTACTAATTCGGTAAGGGGTGTGAGATCGCTGTCTGATTATATCAGGGAAGTATTATCCGCATATTGGAAGCCTTTCCCGTTATGAAAGTTGTGAAAGTTGTATACAGGGTGGGCCGTAAGTTTCCATACATAGGAAAAATAAACATTTTTTATGGACAACCATTTTTATTTATATAATATGCTCTACATGGTTGCCATTGTTTTGAAAACACATTTCAATACGTGTTCCCCACTGTTGATGAACACGCATTAGCACAGTTGACGTTATGCTTGTAATGGCGTTGGTGATACGTTCCTTTAGATGATTTATGTCTCGTATCTTTTCCTGATACACCATGGCCTTCAAGTGCCCCCAAAGATAGAAATCAAGGGGGGTGAGATCTGGGGATCTGGGAGGCCACTCCACAGGACCACGCCGACCAATCCAAGCATCCGGAAACTGCTGATCCAAATACCGACGCACGTGAAGACCATAATTTAAATTTTCCTATGTATGGAAACTTACGGCCCACCCTGTAGATCAGGAATAGTAGGGGGTTGCCCGAAATACTTCCTTGTGGAACGCCATGTGATTTTGTTTGATGGTGATGTTATGTTATGTTTGAGGTATTGGCTTCTGTTGTATAGATATGATTTAAACCAATTTAGAACAACGTTATTTATGCCATAATGAGATAATTTATAAGTATGTCGTGGGAGATCGCATCAAAGGCTTTTGATAGGTCCATAAGCAAGAGAACAGAAAACTTTATTATTAAATTTTTATATAACGCGTCTAATACGGCTGAAATAGCGTCGCTTGTTTTATGGCCCTCTCCAAAACTACATTGATACTTCGATATGAGGCTGTTTTCCTCGAAATCTATCGAGAGCTGTTTGTATACGTTTTTCAAATATTTTTCCTAATGTAGGTAAGGTGGATATAGATCGATAATTGGAAGGCAGTGATTTGTCTCGTGATTTGAATATTGGACAAACTCGTGTCTTTTTAAGCACGTCAGGAAAAATACCATGAGAGACGAGTTGAATAATATTGATAAAGGGGGGAGAGAGAAAGTATCTGAGCTACATTTAAAAACAGCGTTTGGAATAGAGTAGACGTCACAAGATTTGTTTTTAAGGGTGGAAATAGCCGTTTTGACATCTCTGTGGGATGTCAGTATTGTTGATTTTTTCTAACTCAGCATCCATGTATTCCGGACTGGCGATCCTAGGAGCACGGAGAAACACTGAAGAAAATATGGCTTTCTTGATGGGGGGTGTCACGCCCGCAATAAAAGTGTACATAGGACAAATTTTGTTTTTCCCGATAGATACTGAACTTAAAACTTGGGCTTTCCCTATGTACACGCACATCCAAAAACGGGATTAAGTTGTGTTGTTCCACTTCCAAAGTAAACTTAGTGGAGGGAACTTGATTATTTAATTGAACGAGAAAATCATCCAGGTCACGCCGCATGGGCCACACACAAAATATCGTTGACCCATCGTCGTGATGGTGGATTGAACTGGACGAAAGAAACTGGTGATGGTTGTCTGTTTTGCATTTTTCTGTAGGTCCTTATAAAGTTCTTTATAAGGCGTCATCGCACCATCTAGCTCTTGATGCTTCTTTCCATGAAGTAGCTGCTTCTCCCCGTATCACTGGGCTACTCGTGGGCATTTTCTTTATTCTGGTCCTCTCTCTAGATATTTAATGCCTTTTCCCTATTTACTATGTTCCAGTCACGAGCAACAAAAGACGCCTTTACACTTTGAGGGATACTAGATGCTACACTTGCCCTAATTTTTTTTTTAATTTTCTTAATGGAACGTACCGTTGCCTCGTTTACACAATACGATCGGCTCAATGATGATGCAGTTTTACCCTTAGCCATTCGATCTAATAATTAAATTTTCTGGCTCAACGATTTCACTTTCTTGGATCTTTTTGCACTTGATCCGCTCTCAATAATTTCTTTTCTCCTTTTGGAGCTATTTTAAAGGGCAATCAAGACTGCAAAAAGAACTAAAATAAAAAATAATAACGACTACATTATGATATAGACAATACTAAATGATTATGATAAGGGTGGGGTATGGGCCGTTCTCACAACACTGTTACAGCAAACAGCTGTATAGATGTGGTTGGCATAAACCGTGAATACCGAATCGGTAAAAAATAATTTTAACCGTGAATAACGAGGTTTATTGTATTTGTATGAAAAGACGAAAATATAGTGTCGCAACAAGAGAAGGAATGGACCATTCCACAAACTACGGTAGACTGTTGACATCCGATTAAATTTGTAGACCAGAGCTGCCAACTTTGAATTTAAAAAAAACTGGAGATTCAGGCTCTTACGAAACTAAACTGCTATTTGATTATTTGTAGGTGCTTATTAGCCGTAATTTTGGTTCCTTGATGATGATGCCCTTAATAATATATGAAATTTAATTAAAAAAGAAACTTTCAAATTTCATTTTTATATAAATTGTAAGCCAAAGGTTTCGCATCCGGTTTTACTTTAAAAATAAAACCGGAGACTGACAACGAAAACGGAGACTCCAGTCGGCAAAGTTGCCAAACCTAACATGAACGTAATGGAGTTCTGAAGAGTACACATTCAATCTTGTTAAAGATTTCATTTTCCTCCTAAAAAGTTGAGACTACCAAGTTAGAGATAGGATTGAGCGTTTAAGTATGCAAAGGTCAACACAGACATGCGTACCAAGGGATGCGACCGCGTAACAGTTACACTGGCCAATGGTCAGGAGCGAGACATGGAAGAAAAGATCATGTAACGTTGGAAGAATCAACCATAGCATTGGTGAAAACACACCACAAATATGCTCGGATATGATTGGCAGAATTCCAGTCATCAACCTCAATGCTAGACAAAGTGAATTATTTTATCTTCGTATGCTACTGCACCACGTTCCTGGACCAAAGTCATTTGTTGATCTCAGAATAATTATGGGTATTGTCCACCCTACCTTCCAAGCCGCTTGGCATGCACTAGGACTTTTAGATGATGACACTGAAGCTGATCGCGCCATGGAAGAAGCAGCATCTATCCGATTTGGGCAGTTACTAAGAGAAATTTTTCCAATGATTTTAGTCTTTGTCAGACCATCAAATTCAGTGCAATTTTGGGAAGATCTTTGGAAGATCTTGTACACCAAAACATTGCGACTGTCCCCACATATGCCATCATCAATCAAAGACTCAAAGACCGTTGGACATTAACAAAATATTGCAACGACATGGCCTTGACCTAGAAAAAGACTTTAAATTGTCAAAGCCAGTCACATCCAACCAGTCAAGAGGTTACAAAGAAGAGACTTCCTATAACATAAATGAACTCAACGTATATGTGGAAGAGAATACGCCTAAACTTAATGATGAACATCAACGAATATATGATACAGTAATAGACTTTGTGACCAAGGGGAAGGGATCTCTTAATTGTCTTGGATGCTCCAGATGGAACCGGAAAAACATTCGTTCCGTCATTGTTGCTTGCTGAAGTGCATTCTCGAAAGAAATTGCCATGGCAACTGCTTCCAATGGAATTGCAGCAACACTGCTCCCGAATGGAAGAACATTGCACTCGAGATGCAAAGTACTCACAATTAAGGATGATTCGATGTGTAGCATAACGAAAAGAGATATGACAGGAAAACTTATTAAAGAATGTTCTCTGATAGTAATTGATGAAGTTTTGGTGTGCGACCGACGCATATTTGAAGCAATTAATTGTACATTCAGGGATTTGCGTGAGACACAAAAGCCATTTGAAGGAATTATCATAGTCCTTGCAGGAGAGTGGCGGCAGATTTTACCAGTTGTACATCGACGTGGCAGGGACAGACATTGTGAATGCAACACTTAAAAGTTCAAATCTTTGGAAACGTGTGACAAATATAAAGCTATCCAAAAACATGGGAGTTCTACTAGGAGGTGGGGAATGAAAACTGGTTTGCGGAAGAGCTATTAAAAGTTGGCGAAAGAAAAATTACAATTTCTCAAATACTGGATCAGTTCAAGATAGAATTGAAGAAGGAAAACGTGATAAAAGGGAGAGACTCAAGGATTTGTGCAAGGAAATATCCGACGACTTGGTTACATTTTATACAGACCATACCTGGCTCTTGAGCAGATCGATGTTGTGACCAACAAATGAAACTGTGGAAGAGGTGAACAGCATCATGCTGAAGCAATTTCCCGGTGAGGAAAAGATTTACAGAAGCTCCGATACCCTGATGGACAGACATCTCTATCCAAGAGAATTCCTTAAATCAATGATTCAAAATGCCACCACAAACTTGTTAAATAAAGCAGGATTTGAAAAAAAACCTACCTGTTTTTTTTGGGGGGGGGGCGGTTAATTGGGTTTTGTCATCTTATGGATAAAGTATAACATAATGAAAAATAAATAAGAAAAAAAGGAAAAAGTTAGATTTGGTAAATATAGTATAAAAAAACAAGAAGATTTGGTAAATACATCAAGCTCTCTGCTCAACAACAAAATGTCTAATTTCCTAAATATTCTTTAATCTTTATTGAAGCATTTTTTTCAACTTTTACTTCAAACCAGTTGATACATGTAGGATTGTAAACCTCTAAATCTCCATTTGTAAATTGCCCCTATACTCAAGTTGAAATATGTTCTATCCTGTTTCACACAAAGGCACAACTAGAATGCAAATGCACACGGCTTAATTCAGTTCTCCTTTCTTCTCTTGCAGGGTTGCCAGATTTGGCGATATTTGGATGCAACAGGCAATGTATTTGGCGATAAATTTTGTCAAAATAGTGATGTATCACAATTTAGCAAGATACATATTTTTTTTTTATATTCTGTAAATATATTAAAAAAACAGATGGTGCTACTATAGTATGCGGTCTACCTGTGATTTGTTAGGTTTAGTCATGATATTTTCGTTAAAACTAATGAAAATATCGACTAAACTTAACCAATCGTCAAGGGCGATTGACATTGGGATGTAAACAAGCAATTAGTAAACAAGAAGCTATAATTAAAAGGTAGACTGCATACTATAGTAGCACCGAACAGATTGTATATGGTATCACAATAATGAAGTACAGGGTGTCCATAAATGTTTACCCTGAAAACAGTATGCTCGTGTTTTAATGACGAATCTTACATCCGTTTTCTTTTTACAGGTGATCTCGTACACGCATAGAGTTTATGTGCTGGTGTGTTTCGTCTACCGCATTCGCCGCTAGGAGCGCTGTAGTAGCTGTTCAGTTAAGATGGCGTCTGTGACAGAGAAGGCACAATGTGTTGTGTGGCTTGCAGAAACAGAATCTCCTGTCAGTGTTCAGCGAAGGTTCAGAACAAAGTATGGAAAGAATCCACCTGATGTGAAGTTAATTAAGTCGTGGATGAAAAAAATTCTTGGAAACTGGAAACGTGGAAAAGGGAAAGAGCAGTGGTAGACCATCAGTTTCCGATGGGACGGTGGAAAACATTCAAACTGCTTTCACACGGTCACCAAGGAAATCGGTGAGACAAGCTTCATGCCAACTAAAGATACCGAAGTCTACGGTGCACAAGGTGTTACACAAACGTTTGAAGTTACACGCCTACAGGGTACAAATTGTTCAAGAACTGAAGCCCGATGACCGTCCAAAACGTGAACAATTCGCTATTGACATTTTGAACAGTAGTGACGAGGATAATGACTTCTTGTTACGTATCTGCTTTTCAGACGAGGCTACGTTTCAGCTTAGTGGTAGAGTCAACAGACACAATGTGCGTATTTGGGGATCGGAAAACCCACGTGGCGTAAGGGAGCATATTCGGGGCAGTCCGAAGATCAATGTCTGGTGTGGACTAATGCATGACCAGATAACGTCCTTTCTTCTTCGCTGAGAACACTGTTTCCGGAACTGTGTACCTGAATATGCTCACCAATTACGCCATCCCCCAGCTGCAGGACAGGCAGCCAACTGTCAACTTCCAACAAGATGGGGCACCACCTCATTGGCGCACGTTGTTCGTGAAACTCTCGACGCAACATTTCCAAATCGATGGATTGGCAGGGACGGGCCAATCCCATGGCCCCCAAGATCACCAGACACTACCCCGATGGATTTCTTTCTCTGGTGTCTTGTTAAAGATTTGGTTTATGCAACAGTTGTTCCAGATATCAGGACATTGCGAGAACGCATTACGGATGCAATTGCAACAGTTAACCCACAAATGTTGGAAAATGTGTGGCGTGAGTGTGAATACCGTTTAGACATTTTACGTGCCACTAGGGGTGCACATGTGGAAGCTTATTAATTTCATTAACTATGTATCAAAACTTTGTATGTTTATCTACTTATGATTAAAACTGAATACGAGTGTAACGAGTGTTTATTTGAAAGTTATAGCATGCTTTAATCAGGGTAATCATTTATGGACACCCTGTATAACCATAAAGTGTGTTATTTGAATATGACATACAAATTTAATTAATATTAAATTATGTAAAATAAATATACAGTATATCATTGCAGGCCGCATATCTTTAGGAGAGAGCCTACAGTATTTTCTCCTGAAATGACTTTATTTGATTATAATAAAAAATTGACATATGCTGTAGTGGCTGAGAATTTGTTTTATTTACATGTAGTAATAAAAAAAAAAAAAAATATCAGAACTTTGAAATTGTGTGCTAAGTACAAATGTTTTTTGTAACTGTTTCAAATTAAATATTTTGTGAAATAAAACCTTTTTTTTTTAACCCAGGTGGGTAGGTTTTAAGGCGAGTGTTTTCACGTTTTTTTTTTGTTAACCCAATGGGGACAACTGGGTCGGGTCCAATGAAGCCAACCTTGAAATAAAGGCATGCCAATAATGCTGCTTCGAAATTTCGACCCTGACAACGGACATCGTAAAGGAGAACTTAATGGATCATGTAATTGATGCGAAATTGGCAACAGGACCCGTAATAACGTTGGGGTTTAGACCCCGTTAGGTATTAAGTTATCAAATAGACATAAAAGGTACTTACAGGTGCTTTGATTTAGATCTTCTTTTGGACCTACCATTTGTGCCAGCGTCCCAACCTCGACCAACTTATTCCTATTTAACTAATTTAGAAGCTATAGACATTACCCCTAACTGACATAATAATTAGACAACTTAATCTAATTACGTATTTTTCACTTTCGAAGCATCACCAGATTTAATTTAGAATCAACAATTGCTGCACATACAAAAATACATGCTCTTTCGGTTTATCTTTTTGTGTTGCCATTTAGTGACTTAGAATATATATATATATATATATATATATATATATATTATATATATATATATTATATATCAAAGCTGGGCACAAACCGTTAATCCGTTAATCGTTAATTAACGAAGTTAACTTTTTCTTTAACGATTTAACTTTTAAGTTAACTTTGAAAATCATTATCGGACTAATTAACTTCCGTTACATTTAACTTCCGTTAACTCAAGTCCGTTAACACAAAAAATTCATAAATAAACGTTTAAAAGTTTCTATTATTTTCAGTACTGAGCAGGTGCGCAATTAATCCGCCACTGTTAATAGTGATGAACGAATTTCCATTTCCGCAGTGCAAAATCAGGCGATATATTTGTTTCCGTCGCCACAATTTGTGTCTTACCAAATATGGTAGTTATTTATGGCATTGGTTTGAGCAAAACATGGTCGACTGTAAAATCAGGCGGAAAGATTTGCCATTTGAGTTGAATGTTTCAACTTCTTTCAAGAAATATCACGAGCATTTTAAGGCACTTTCAATAATATATATGTAACAATTACAACAAATAACTACATTCGTTTCATTTGCAGTCTGTCTCTTGCGCAACATGTTTGTGCTAGTGAATATTTAAAAATAATCGTTGTCAAGTAAGTCATGTATATTTATAATATGTCTGTGAGTACCTTATTAGTAGTCTCCTTGATACATTTCAAGAACCATAAAACTGATCAGGTAAGATTTCAATTCTCATGTCACTTTGATGACATAAATTAAGTCAATTGATATCTTACAATGGGAGCGTTTTCACCTTAACCCTTTATGTCCTGGCGGTACTTCTCGGTACCACATCTTTAAAATCTCCATAATTATTTTTCTACCCGGTTGATCCTGCCGGTACTTTCAAGTCCCAATGTGAATTAGTTTCTTTATGAGATAATAGATGGCGTTGGGCCAGATACACAAAATATCATCGACGTACCGCAACCAAGGGATGCCAACCCCCAGGATTCTCGGAATGTAAGTAATTTCGAAAAACTCCATATAAATATTGGAGAGGAGGGGCGACAAAGGGTTGCCCATGGCCATCCCAAAAACTTGTTGATAATACTCGTTATTGAAAGTGAATTTACTCTCTCTGATGCAAAGCTTAATAAGTTCCAAAACAATGTGTGAAGGTAGTGGCAGGTCATACTTATGTAATTCTTGGGAGAGAAAGTCAAGCATATCGTCAATCGGCACTTTTGTAAACAATGAACAAACATCAAAACTGATCAATCTATCGTTAGTTTCAGTACGTGCATTATTCATTTTTTCAGTAAGATCCATGGAATTTTTTACATGTGAATCAGAGATAGTTCCGAGAATGGGGGACAAGACTTTGACAAGCCATTTGGAGAGTTTATAAGTATGACCTGCCACTACCTTCACACATTGTTTTGGAACTTATTAAGCTTTGCATCAAAGACTGTAAATTCACTTTCAATAACGAGTATTATCAACAAGTTTTTGGGATGGCCATGGGCAACCCTTTGTCGCCCCTCCTCTCCAATATTTATATGGAGTTTTTCGAAATTACTTACATTCCGAGAATCCTGGGGGTTGGCATCCCTTGGTTGCGGTACGTCGATGATATTTTGTGTATCTGGCCCATGAATCGTGACCTGGATAACTTCCTCCTTCAGTTAAATGATCAAGTCCCCTCTATTAAGTTTACTTTGGAAGTGGAACAAGACAATCCAATCCCATTTTTGGATGTGCGTGTACATAGGGAAAGCCCAGGTTTTAAGTTTAGTATCTATCGGAAAAAAACTAACAATTTGTCCTACGTACACTTTTACTCGGGACATGACACCCCAACTAAGAAGGCCATTTTTTCTTCAATGTTTCTCCGCGCCCTTAGGATCGCCAGTCCGGAATACATCGATGCCGAATTAGAAAAAATCAACGGTAGTGGAAGTGATCTGTGTTATCCATCTGCGTTTATGGAATCTTGTCTCAACAAGGCAAAACGAACTTTCTATCGCGTTAATAATAACACTCGTTCTTTGTCAAAAAATATTTTAGTACTTCCATTTTTCCCGGGCTTTTTAGGCATTGCTAATGTATTTAAACTTTTGGATATTAATGTAGTATTTTCATATAACAATATTGTGAAAAATATCATAGTAAAAAATAGCCCTACCAATAATTCAGGCATTATCTATAAAATTGGTTGCAAACAATGTGATTCCTTCTACATAGGTCAGACGGGAAAGGATTTGCACACACGTATAAAACAGCATCAATATTCCGTTAGAACAGGACAGTTGTCCAGTGCCCTTTTTGTCCATTTGTCAGAGTTATCCCACTGTATTGATTGGAATAATGCTTCAGTTTTATTTCACTCCAGCAACATTGTTAATAGAAATATTCTTGAGTCTGCCATTATCCAACTAACAAATAACTTCAACATAAGCAAAGGTCTTTTTCAACTCGATCCTGTTGTTTTGAATTCCTTCAGAACAGATTTAGATAAGAAAGGTAGAAAAATCTTTGGTAAATTTGTATGCCACCATAATAACTTATTTTTCAATTTTTATATACAAAAAATAGGGCAGAGTGCTAAAACTCGGGCAGATTTCCAGTATAAATTTGTATATATATTTTATTATTTTTTTTATCTATAACATGGGTTGGAAACAATTCTTTTAATCTTGTGCTAAAAATCGATAGGTTTTCCTTATAAATTTGTGTGCCCCCTTCCACAATCCTTTAATTTTGTTTTTCCGTTTATTGTACTGGGTGATCCAGATAAATGGGACCCATAAAAAAAAGCCAAATATTCTTAATATTTAATTCCTTTCATAAAAACTATATATCATTCGAAAGAGTAGAGTTACAAGTTTATTATGAAATACTTATTTTTTTAAAATGACTCCTTTCAAATGTGCTCCATTAGTTGCCAAGCATTCCAGTGTTCTCGCTTGTAAGTTCTGCATCACTTTTGCAAGAGTGTGCGGTGGTATGGCTTGTATCTCATTTGTGATGGCGGCCTTCAATTCTTGCAAGGTCGTTGGGTTATTTCTGTAGACCCTACTCTTTAAATATCCCCAGAGATAATAATCTAAGGGAGAAAAATCCGGAGACCTTGCGGGCCATTCAACGTCTCCAAATCTTGAGATTAACTCGCCTGGAAACGTTTGACGCAAAACTGCCATGCAGTTCCTCGTGGTATGGCAGGTAGCTCCGTCTTGTTGGAACCAGTGGTTTTCTAGACAAAGATCTCTTAATTTAGGAATAAGGAAATCGGTCAACATTTTTTCGTAGCGATCACCATTTACAGTGACCGTGTTTCCGGTGGAATCCTCGAAAAAGTACGGCCCTATGATCTGAGATGCAGTAAGACCACACCAAACAGTTACACGCTGACTATGCAACGGGACTTCAGTAATATTCAATGGATTTTCTGTTGCCCAGAAACGACAATTTTGTTTGTTTACAGTTCCATTCAAGTGAAAATGGGCTTCGTCTGACATAATCAAAGTTGCTAGAAAATTGGTGGTGTCATTTACCTTCTGTTGGATCCATTGACAGAATTGTCGTCTTCGTGCGAAATCTCCATCGTTTAGTTGTTGCACTGTTTGAATTTTATATGGAAAGAGCATTAAATTTTGCTTGAATATACGGTGTGTTGTTGTTCCATATCCAACTCCTAACAGCTGAGAAGCACGTCTGATGCTTATGTTAGGATTATCCTGTACAATTTCATGAGTTCTGTTAATGATCTCGTCTATCCTTGCTGTGCGCACTCTTCCAGTTGGTTTTCTTTTTCCAATGCTGCCAGTTAGGGAAAAATTTCTGACACACCGACGGATTACTTTCTTAGAAGGTGATTTTGACATCTGAAAATTTGTCTTGAAAGATCTTTGAGCTGAAACTACACTTCTTCCATGCTCATAATATTGCTCAGTTATGAAACGCAGCTGTTCCACAGTCCATGCAGTCATCTTGAAGGGTTAGTTTTAACTAACACTTTTATTTTGTTTTGTATCTTATCTTGTCTTGTATTGTCAAAACCTATACAATCCTGTACAAACTTGTAACTATCCTCTTTCGAATGATGCGTATGATTTTATAAAAGGACTTATACTTTAAGAGTTACAGGGGTTTCTTTTGGGTCCCATTTCTCTGGATCACCCTTTATATATATTAGGGTGACACTTATTTTCGAAAGTTTGAATTTTTATCGGGACGGGCGCGTTTCTGGTTTCATTTTGTCAAAAGATATCGTGTGTAAAATATTTTTGAAATAAAACAATATTTAGAACTGCCTCAATACGGTCAAAGTTTGTATATTTTCTCGAAAAGTAGAAATTTTAGATCATGATGTTCTATGCCTCTAGCAAATAAAATATCACTTCTAGTTTGTTCAAGCTACTAATCTTGACCTAAAACATATAACTGGACTTCATACTTTCAACTCTAGGTCCCCCTCAACTCGAGTATTAGCCCCTCAAGGGGGGGGGGGGTATCATGGGCGCCCATCTCCCTCTCATTGTTGCCTACTTTGCAGAGGTCACGGTGGACTTGCGGGCGGTTGGGAAGTCACAGCGGTGCTTCTCGACCACTTGTAAGAGGAACTGCCTTTGGTCTTCACTCTTGGTAAGGGCCAGGTTGAAAGACTGCATCAACGCCACCCCGCGCTCCGCGAAGTCATTGACAACTTGAAGGGCCTGGACTCGGCGGGATGCGGCGATGAAGGCTGGGTCCGTCCGCCACTCCTCCGGATCCTTGAGCAGGAAGGCGGTGCTGATGTCCAGAACCTTGAAGAACTCCTTTGATGTAGTCGTTGTGAACTTGGCCAATGTATTGTTGGCGATTGAGGCGGTGGACAGGTCCACATTGATACGCCGCGGGGGATCCTCCGATCCTTCCTCTTCTTCCATCGCTTTAATCATCTCCCGCTTTGTCGCCAAGTCGATACCCTCGTCGAAGATGGCCAGGGTGACGAGGCGCTCGCTCAAGTACCATAGGTGCCTGGCGAAGACTGTCGCCGTCGCCTTGGCCACCGCTGAGTCCGGATAATAGACGAGGGCCTTGAGCAGCGCGAGGTCCGCGGCTGGGGCCGTTGCCGGGAGCGGCGCTTTGTACCAGGCCGTCACGTAGATGGACACGGCGAAGATGGTGAATCGCCGGATTCCAGCCGCTTCGCCTGACGACATCTGAAACTGTTCCCGGAACAGGAACAGTTTGATGGCATAGATGACTTTTGCCATCCAGCGCGCGCGATGGAAGGCGCCGGGACGAGCGAACCGGGCACCCCGCTTGTTCGGACCGCCCAGCACAATTACAGAGAGCTCCAGAAGTTCCCTGTAGTCATCACGTGGATGTTGACCGTCGAGGAGGCGGCTGAATTCGATCAGCAGGTCGTCGCGGGCGTCCTTCAGGTGCTGCGGCATGGTTCCATCCTCGAAGGGCTTCGCTTTGGTTTGATCGATGAAGTCCCACTGGGCGGCGAATCGTTTGAACAGGAGGATGTCAGGACCAGTAGAGGGACCGAGGCACGCCGTGAATGCCTTCTCGCACACCAGTTCGTGGATGTGGTGGCGGCAAGCCAAATGAAGCACTGTCTTCTCGAGTTTCTGCTCAATGATATAGCAAGCTCCTCCTGAGAGTCCTGTGTTTGAGGCGGTGGTGTCAAAAGAGAGGGCACAGATCCGTCCCTTGATGTCCCAATCCTCGAGGGCAGAGAGGACGGCTTCCGCCATGGCGCGGCCGGTGCCGTCGGGGAGGCTGGGCACAGCCAGAAGCTTGTCGACGTTCTCCCCAGACACCAGAACTGGAAGGCGATCTTCAGCAGGGCCTCCGTCAGCCGCTGGTACGATTTTCCCGTCCCAGTGAACGGTCAGCGGCACAGTAGGATGGAAGGCTGCCTTCATTTCCGCTGCTGCCATAGCACGGAACTTTGCTCGGTCGCGGCGGGAGGATTCGCGGTTCAAGACCAGCTCCTCAGGGTCGTGGCCCAAGCTCCTCGCAGCCGCCGACAGCAAAAAAACACCTTCTCGGTCGGTAAGTTTCGTCCGATCCATCGCTGCGGAGAGATCAGGGGTGATCATCTTTTTCGACGCGCGGAATCGCTTGGGTGGTAAAGGGGTCGTAGATGCTTCTGCATTCGACGTGGACGGGCCCGGGAGAGAGAGCTCTTCCTCTTCTTCTCGGCGACGACGCCGTGTCGGTGACCGAGTCGGGCTGCTTGCACCTGAGCTGGAGCTCGATGCCAGTTCGACGAGTTCTTCTCGGCTCTCTCTGTTCGCCCTTTCATCATCTTGCCGGCGGCTCCTTTCCGCTTCCTGTCTCCTCGCACGCTCCTCCTCAGTGTGCAGCGTCATGTCACGTGTGGAGGAGATGCGGCCGCGCCGCACCTCGGCCCTTTGTCCCGTCAGGAACTCCCTGTCCTCTTTGATTGTGATCATCGACATCGCCTGTTCGTGTGCGATGTCGAAGAGGCGGTCAAGGGATGAGAGGAACTCGGCCTCGTTCCTGATTTGGGTCACAGTGCGCCGTTTCGAGTTCTTGTTCAGAGCCCGCCACTTCTCGTACATTCGGAGAACCTTGTCCCTTGCGCGTTGGTCTTTCTGCGTAGGAATACGGGACCGCTCCCAGAATTCCTTGACTGCGGTCACTGTCTCAGCGGCTGCTTCCTTGATCGGCTTCTTGACGTCAAGGTGAAGGTGGAAAAAGTACTGAAGCGCCTGCTTTCCTGTAGGCAGCATGCTTCCTGTGATGCTGTGGTCCACGGTCCCCAGGAGATAGACTGCTGTTTTAGATCTTGTTGCCGAAGCCATCACGTCGTTTCAGAACTCACTGAAAAAGAGAATGAAACACTGTTAGTGTTGGCAAAACTCGTCCCAACCCATTTTCTACTTAGAATAACATGTTCTTTCGCCTGTATCAATATTTGCATAAACTCGTGTTACACCCTGTATAATACCTCATTTTAGTCTTCTGTACACCAGTGCGGAAGACTAAACCAACGACTCTGACCGTCCGTCTGTCTGTCTGTTATCATTTTTCAACTCAGAAACTACAGCAGCTATCGAAACGAAAACTGACATGATAACAGAACGCCATGAGTACTTTTCGACAAAAAGTATAAACTTTGACCTCGTTGAGGCAGTTCTAATTATTATTTTATTTCAAAAATATTTTACACACAATGTTTTTAGACGGAATGACACCAGAAATGCGCCCGTCCTGATAGAAATTCCCAAAAAATGAAAAACACCCCAAATAAGTGGCACCCTAATATATATATATAATTATATATATATATATTTTTTTTTCCTGTAACCTATATATAGGTCGTAACTCTTTATGTACTTCAGTGTTCCTGAGGATGTCATTAGACGAAAGCGCTTGAGCACCATTTGTGTTTCCTTTCCTTCGTGGTTTTATTCATCATATATATATATATATATATATATGGGTTAGACAAAATAATATGAACACCCGCCGATTTCACCGGTTATCTTTACGGACTGCTCAGACACACAGTAAACGGTCAAATGACTGGCAAACCTATTTAAATGCGTAACAGAGAGTGTATACGTCATGTTATAACCCTCACGTTGTTTTTACAGATCTGAGTGAATTATGAATTAGCAGTTATGAAAGACGTCAGACTTCCAAAGAGGGCAAATTGTCGGAGCGCGGATAGCTGGTGCATCGGTGACGAAAACCGCTCAGATGTTCAAAGTTTCCAGAGGAACTGTCTCTATGGTCATGTCTGCATACCAAAACCATGGAAAGACAAGCACCGACAAATGCAATAGTGGACGCAAGAAGAAGCTGTGTGATCGAGACCGCCGTGTGCTAAAGCGCATTGTGACAAAGAACCATAAGACCACAGCTCCAAAAGTGACTGCAGAGCTTAACCAGCATCTTGCAAGCCCGGTATCGACCAGAACTGTACGTCGCGAGCTCCATGGAGCTGGATACCATGGGAGGGCTGCAATTGCCAAAACCTTCCTTTCGCACATCAACATTGAGCGGCGCAGAAAATGGTGTAATGACCATAAGAATTGGTCAATGGACCGGTGGAAGAATGTAGTCTACTCTGACGAATCCTCCTTTACGCTATTTCCATGTTCCGGTCGAGTTTACGTCTGGAGACAGCCTAAAGATGCTTATGACCCCGACTGCCTGACCCCAACCGTTGAGCATGGAGGCGGATCTGTGATGGTTTGGGCAGCAATATCGTGGAATACTCTTGGCCCAGCTGTAGTACTGCATGGTAGGGTTAACGCCCAGGTCTATCTGTCAATATTGGCTGACCAGGTCCATCCCATGGTCCAAACGCTGTTTCCCAATGGCGGCGCCGTCTTCCAGGATGATAATGCACCAATCCACACCGCTGGGGTCGTTAAAAACTGGTTTGAAGAACATGTTAGTGAAGTAGAACGCTTGGATTGGCCTCCACAATCCCCGGATCTTAACATTATCGAGCATCTGTGGTGTCAGTTGGAGCAGCAGGTCAGAAGCCGATTCCCACCGCCGGCGTCTTTGGAGGAACTGGAGCAGGGTTTGCTCGAAGAATGGCTCAGGATTCCTCTAGCCACTGTCCAAAAGCTGTATGAATCAATTCCACGACGCATTGCAGCTGTTATTGCCGCTAAAGGAGGACCAACTCCATATTAAGAATAAAAACCGCCATTTATCAAGGTGTTATTTTGTCTAACCCCTATATATATATATATGTATGTATGTATGTATGTATGTATGTATGTATGTATGTGTGTGTATATATATATATATATATATATATATATATATATATATATATATATATATATATATATATATATATATATATATATATATATATATATATATATACTACTCAAAAGAAGTTAAGGGTCAAAAACATTTGTGCATATAAATATAAGCTAACGAGCTAAAATGGTGACGACTAATGACAAAATAATTCTTTGATGGCTCAAGAACAGAAAACACAAAACAAAAACTTTTGATTAGACACTAGTTTATTACCCTGATGAAAAAAGTCATGCACCCCCCAAAATTATGTTCACACAAGTCGCAGAAGCTTCAGTAACTGGTGTAGCCACCGTTAGCATTCACACATTCTTGACAACGTTGGCGCATGCTGTTCATCAGGCGTTGGAAATAACGTTGAGGGATCGCTTGCCATTCTGCGACTAATCGCTGAGCCAGTTGCCGGAGGTTGACAGCAGGGACGTGATGTGATCGAACTCGCCGCCCTAGTTCATCCCACGCATGCTCAATGGGTGACAAGTCGGGTGAATATGCAGGCCAATCCATGTGCTGAACGTTCTGCTCCTGCAGGAAGTCGGTCACCACTCTGGCACGATGAGGTCTTGCGTTGTCGTCCTGGAACCAAGCTCCTGGTCCAATCCGCTGCAGAAGTGGAATTACCAGAGGTTGAACAATCTCGTTGAGATAACGCTGACCAGTCAAATTTCCGTTGACGACGTACAGAGGGGTTCTGTGGTTCATGGATATCCCCGCCCACACCATCACCCTTCCTCCTCCAAATGGTAGACGTTGAGCAACGTTGACATCAGCAGATCTCTCTCCTTGACGACGATAAACACGAGCCCGGCCATCATTGAACTGGAGCGAGAAGCGTGACTCATCTGTGAACATTGTCTCTGCCCACTGACTACGGTTCCACCGGATATGACGTCTGCACCAATCTCGGCGAGCCCTTCTGTGACAGTCAAGTAGCGGTGGTCGGACTGCAGGACGCCGGCATCGCAAACCTCGGTCTCGCAGACGATTCCTAATGGTCTGGTCGGACACGTTGGTGCCTCTGGCAGCTCTGAGTTGATCCAGAAGATGCCGTGCGGTCACAAAGCGCTGTCGCAACGCCGTTATCATCAGGAAGCGGTCTTCTCGTGCTGTTGTTGATCGGGGTCTTCCAGAACGGGGGCGATTCTGAACAGCATTAGTTGTCCTGAACCTCTGCCAGAGTCTGCCGATAACGCTTTGGCTTACATTTAGACGCTGAGCCACAGTTCTCTGAGTTTGTCCATCTTGTAGCCAGCCAATGGCCCTTCCCCTGTCTTGGATGCCGAGTTGTCGTCGAACCATCTTCAACTTTCAAGTGATGATGAATGGAAAATTCTCAGCCCTTTTATTGCTAAAACTGGCATGCATGGAATGACACTCATGCAAAACACGTGCAAATGGTGCATGAGGTGTCACAATGGGTGTTTCGAGGCAGTTTGTCAGTTTAGTCTGACTAAGTTCGTGCTTCAAATCTATGAAAAGGAAATCTGGGTTAACTTAAAAAGTTTCTAAAGATAAGTGCAATGATTGCATGTCCCATAATAACGTGATGTCTATAGTCCAAATGACAACCCAAAGGGGGATATTCTAACCCTATCTGGCTTAAAAAGACATACTTACAAAAATGATCAAAAAATTTCCTTTGACCCTTAAATTCTTTTGAGTAGTATATATATATATATATATATATATATATATATATATATATATATATATATATTTTTTTTTTTTTCTTTGTTAACGTTCAAATTTATTCATGTTTAAACGATTTAGTGTTTAAGCATCTGCTTTTAACCGAAGGGTACAGCAAAATGGGTTGCGCGGAATGATCATTTCTCCCAGCCAGATAGCTCCTCTTGCTTTAACCAATGTGCTACTTTTTACGTCGAAGGATATTGCAAATATTTTTTTTAAATAATTCGAACTTTTGTATCTAAGATACGAGTCATACATATAAATGAAGAATCTGAATTACTAAATTTATAAATAACTTTGAAACCCTTATCATGCAGTTTACACGAAGGCAGCGCGTTCTCATGGTCACAACTTATCTGCAAACTAAAAGCTTAAAACAAGGTCAGAATACCTTCGAACTGCAATTTCCCGATAGAGCTTCTCCAACTAAATATACAATTTTGAAGAATGTTCGGAAATACAAAGAAGAAGGGACGGTCCTCAATTTGAACAAAGGACGTTCAGGCCATCCAAAGACGGCAAGAACAGACGAGAACATTCAGCATGTTCGGCATTTATTAGAGAGACACCCAAAAGTGTCCACCAGGCGAAATGGTACAGAACTCTCACGCATGTCATTTCATCGAATAGTTCGTGAGGATTTGAATTTGTACCCATACAGAATGGAAATTCGACATCAACTCATTGAAGGAGATCTACCTCGCCGCCTAAGATTTGCCCAGTGGTTTCTTAAAAAACCAGAAAGATTCACGGAACAATTAGTGGTTGGAGATGAGGCGGCCTTTTTTATGAATGGTCTAGTGAACAGACAAATCTGCCGTCAGTATGCACCAAAAAATCATCCACCTGACAATCATATCTACAAAAAGAATAACTCTAGACAAAAACTGTCTCTCTGGGTAGGACTGTGCGGTAATGGAGCGGTAATTGGCCCGGTCTTTTACGATGGTAATCTAAATGGTGATGCTTACCTAGAAATGATAGACCGAGAAATCCTTCCACAAATAAGTATTACTTATGGAAACCGATTTAATCGTATTTGGTGGGTGCAAGACGGAGCTCCTGCTCACAGGAGAGTTATTGTGAAGGAACGCTTGCAGGAAGTCTTCCACCAAAGAGTAATTGCTACAGGCCATGACATTGAATGGCCTCCCAGAAGCCCTGACTTGATCCCGTGTGATTACTTTTTATGGGGTCATTTGAAAAATAGAGTATTTGCATCACAACCTATCAATTTAGATGATTTGAGGACTCGCATCACAGCTGAAATCAACTTGTTAAAAGACAATCCAGATCTTATCAAAAGAGTGATGAGGAAGATGAGAGCTCGACTCCAGATTTGTATCGATAGGAATGGCGGTCATGTTGAAAGAAAACGAAACTAAGCATAACTTTTGCAATAAGGAATAAAGAAAAATCTGCTTTGTATCTTATTAAAATTATGTTAAAGTATCTATTATTATGTATTTGTCTTTTCATTACATCGATAGCACACACATTATTTTTTTCATTGACCAATTTTGCGCAATCCATTTTGTTGTACCCTTCAGTTAAAAGCAGATACTTAAACACTAAATCGTTTAAACATGAATAAATTTGAACGTTAACAAAGAATAATTTGCTATATTAAATCAAACAAACAGATCCAAAATATCTCAATTTTTGAAGGAGTTAGTACAATCTAAAGTTGGGTGTACTTTTTTGTGGGACATATGGTATATATACAGTATATCTACTGTATATATCATAATATACTGTATATATTATGATATATACACAGTAATACACTATATATACACACACGTCACCTCAGTACCCATGCTGGACATGAACAACGTATCCCCATTGTTCTGACAGATAACTTATTTCCGTTTCAAATGCAGCGGCGTCAGTTTCTAGTTTGGGTTTGTTTCGGGATGACGGCTAACAAGAGCCAAGGTCAAGCCCTGAAAAAAGTTTGACATCTATCTGAAAAATTATTTCTTTTTGCACAATAGGGTTGTGCTGTCCTCCAACTCGAAGTATCGTATTTTACTCGAAATTATTCACGTTGAAATATTTGACACTTTCCTCTACTCAGGCACGTGCAGAGGGGGGAGCTACAGGGACTTGAGCCCTCCCATTTGCCCCTTCATGCCTCAGAAGTGTCCTTTTTAAAAAAAAATAAAAATAACATTCGTATAAATGCTGTGAAGAGACTTATTTCTTTTGAGGGGGGAAGAGATGGCGCCCTTTTTGTTAACTTTCAGCCCCACCTGAAGTGTCCTGTGCACGGGACTGCCTATACTACATTAAGTGTATTGGTTTCAAAGTAAAAGAAAAATATGACAAAAGCAGCGAACTCATCTTAGTTCTGTCCTACTCTTCTGTGCAGAATGGTGTTTACACGCTGTTGGGCCAACTCACAGATGATGCACTGTTGCCAGATACATTTGCCTCTGGTTCTCAAACTGGACTAGAAAACCTCTAGAAACCTCCGAATCTTTTATCCAGACCTCTACAATCCTTTTAATCAGGACAACTGCACATTGAAGAAGAGTTTTTTTTTCTAGTGCTTTTGGTAAATATGACCAACAAGCCAAAATTATCGTACATTTCAAAGACAGTATCGTACATCGTAGAGACACTCGAAATTATCGTATATGTACGATAATTATCGTACGCATCACATCCCTGTTGCACAGTCAACTTGACGTTTCCATGAGCTGAGTGGATAAATTAGAAAATTTAAGGATTCTTTCCAAAACCGGATATGTGAAAGAGAAACGGGAAACTTTTACCAACAATGTAGTGTTTCAAGAAGTACTGTCTTGAATAAAAAAAAATTGCTTTAAAATTTTGTCATTTTTAATAATGTTCGTCTGCAACAAAATTGGATACAAAGTAGACCATTGGGAATTTTTACATTTACATCGTATTCTTTGTATTTCCTAAATGATATTGTGTTGAATTCAAATATGAAATTTATAATGATTATTAATTGTTACTAATTATTTTAAAAGGAAACAAAAGTATCTGAATGTTAATATAAACATTTCGTAAACAGTTATTTCAAAATGGAACCAAACATAACCATTACTCTTGTGAAAGCGGCCAATCAAGGGTAGGTCTACGAGATTTAAAAAGGACCTTGTTCACCAGTCTCTTTACGGGTTCCCGAAGAGAAGGTCGCTGTTGTGCTGAAAAAATGTAAATTGATTTAAAATTTATTTAACTTAAGGCTTCCTCCACGATCTAGTGTCAAATTATAAACTTACGTTCGCTTTCCCCTCTTATTATTACTGTCCTAATTAAAATAAAGGGAGCAACTGGAGGAAACGCACCTGATGTGACTGAAAGGTGCGTTTTCTCCAGTTGGCAAAAACGGAGGTGCGCTTTCTCCAGTTGGGGTAATTTCAGAAAATTGGCCGCCGCCGCTGACGTCAATGCTGACGTCAATGCTCCCGGCAGGGATTAATAGTTAAACTAAGATCTACTGTACGCCCTTGATGATTGGTTAGGTTAAGTCATGATATTTTCGTTAGTTTAAACGAAAATGACATTAGGACCGATCAATTTGTGATGCGTTATCTTTACGGGGGCTCCGCCCCCGTACCCCCCCGAGACCTAAATTATACAAATGATAATGTAATAACGGTTACTATAGGATACATGGATGTCGAAGAAACATGCTCAATTCATATTTATCTGAATTTATGTTGCGTGATAGATTTCATAATTATGCTTTTAGTAATTTGTGTAAACACACATCAGAACAATATCCCTTTTGATTTTAGTTTCTGTATGATTTTATTGTATGTTTTCCCTTCATAAACATGTTTTTTATTCATTTGTTTTAATATCCTTTTTGAGTTATGTTCTAGAGGTGCGTTTTCTCCAGTTTGCTCATTTAGAGGTGCGTTTTCTCCAGTTGGCTCATTTAGAGGTGCATCTTCTACAGTTGGCAAAACTGAGGTGCGTTTTCTCCAGTTGCTCCAAATAAAGTGGTAAATAGTGATAGTTGTCATCATTCACATTCCCTCAAGTTGTTCAAAAAAATGTCGGTTGCAGGCTTCGTGTCTCAGTTTTGGACTGGTCATGTCTACCCGTCTGCCATATTTTTAATTTAGAAATCGATGTAAAATAAATATTAAGAGTGAAAGTAAAGTTTAACGACACTGTACAATCAATATGTATTACCCGGATGGTACTGGGGACAGGGCATACCAACCTATGGTGGTGCCCTGCGCAAGGCATTCCTTCTACGCTCCCCCGACCCCCATACAAATTAATTATGATAGAAATGCATATGTATTTAATACATAAACAATACGTAATACATAATTAATTCATTTTTTACGCAGGAAGGAGGGGCCAAGGGCACATGCTCACAAAAGCGTCCCCCCCCCCAATAGAAGAAGAGAGCCAAAATCAATGTCAGGGGTTTTCGAGATGCCTGGACACTCTGCGCTTGAAAGATGGGAGGTCATAGAGAGGAGGAAAGATGGATTGAGGAAGATTGTTCCAGAGTTGACCGGTCGAGTAGATAAAAGATTGAAAATACCGATTAACCCTTGCATTAGATAGTTGGACAGAAAAGGAATGAGAAAGTGTAGAAAGTCTGGTGCTGCGTGCTCTCCTTAAAGGAGAAGGCATGCAGTTCAGAAGAGCAAAGTCCGTTATAATAGCGATAGTAAAGAGAGAGTGAAGCAACACTGCGGCGAGGAGAGAGAGATTGAAGAGAATCAGTAAGAGGCAGGGAATTGATAAGACGAAAAGCCTTTGATTCCATCCGGTCAAGTACGGCTGCGTGGGTTGAGCCACCCCACACATGAGAAGCATACTCCATACAGGGGTGAACAAGACCCCTGTACAGAGACAGCAACTGAGTGGGGGTGAAGAAACCGGGGAGGCGGTACAGCACACCTAACCTCTTAGAAGCTGTATTAGAAAAAGAATATATGTGATGTTTCCAGGAAAGATCACGAGAAAAGGAAATGCCAAGCATGTTAAGAGAAGAGGAAGGATTGAGTTGTGTTGTTGAAGGTAAGGGGATAGTCGTGTGGAAGATTGTGATGAGTAGACAGATGGAGGAACTGAGTTTTTGAGGCACTGAAAGCCACAAGGTTTTCTCTGCTCCAATCAGAGAGAGCAAAAAGATCAGAGGTCAGGTGACCCATAGCCGAATCATGAAGTGACTGCTGTGAGGGACGCTTTAGGAAGCGGGTGGATAAATAAAGAGTGGAATCATCGGCGTAGGCGTGAATAGAATAGGAAGTATGAATTAAACGATCATTAATAAATAAAAGGAAAAGAGTGGGTGACAGGACAGAACCTTGAGGAACACCATTGTTAATAGCTTTAGAAGAAAAACAGTGGCCATCTACAACCGCAGTTACAGATCAGCCAGAAAGGAAATTAGAGATGAAGGCACAGATAGAAGAATAGAAACCGAAGGAGGGCAGTCTGGAAATTAAAGATTTGTGCCAGACTCCATCAAAAGCTTTTGATATGTCTAGCGCAATAGCAAACGTTTCACCAAAATCCTGAAAGGAGGATGACCAAGAGTCAGAAAGATATGCAAGAAGATCGCAAGTAGAGCGTCCCTTGCAGAATCCATACTGATGATTTGAAAGAAGATTGTGAGAAGAGAGATGTTTAAGAATCTTCCTATTAAGAATAGATTAAAAAAACTTTAGAAAGGCAAGAAATCAAAGCAAATGGACGACAGTTGGAGGGTTGAGAACGGTCATCCTTTTTAAGGACAGGCTCAATGAAAGCGAACTTCCAGGATGACGGAAAAGTACCAGATGAGAGACAAAGACGAAAGAGTTTGCTTTGGCAGGGTGTCAGCACTGAAGCACAGTTCTTGAGAAGTTGCGAACAACAGGAGAAACACCATCAGGACTGTACGCCTTCCTGGAGTTGAGCCCAGATAAGACAGAAAAAACATCTTTAGAAGATATTCTAATTTCAGACATAATAAAGTCAGATGGGGAAGGAGATGGAGGAGCAGTACGGAATCGTCTAGGGTTGAATTGTAAGCGAAAGTTTGAGCGAAGAGGTCAGCTTTGTCAGGAGAAGAGACGGCAAGTGAGCCGTCGGAATGGAAAAGAGGATTGAAAGAAACGGAAGTAAAGTTGTTGAAGAGTTTCTTAGCTAGATCCTAAAAAGAGCGAGAAGAATTAGAATTGGATAGATTTTCACGTTTTTATCGGATGAAGAAATTTTTGGTGAGTCGAAGAGATTTTGCACGATTCCGGGTAGAAATATAAACTGTACGAGAGTCATGGGTTGGATATCGACGGTACCTTCTGAAAGCCCCCTCTCTGTTGCGGATAGCATTAGAACAAATAAAGTTAAACCAAGGTGTTTTTTTTGCATTAGTCGTAGGAATAGAATATAGAATGTACGCCCCTATGCCCGAGAGAATTACCTCCGTGATGCGCTCTGCACACTCGGAAGGGCCCCGGCCACAGAAGCAGTAATCATTCCATGGGAAATCACAGAAGTAATGCCCAAGGGCCTCCCAATCAGCGGCGTCAAAGTTACAAAGATGCCTCCTCTTGGAAGGATCCAAAGACCGCATTGGAGCGATAGGACAGGAGACAGATATGATTGTGGTCAGAGGAGCCCAACGGAGAAAAAAGTTTCACAGAGTAAGAAGAAGGATGAGAAGTAGGAAATAAATCCAGAATGTTGGGCCTATCTCCAAGGCGATCGGAGATACGAGTAGGGTGCTGTACAATTGTACAATTGATTAGAAATAATACAGTAATGTCGAGGTTAAGTGGAACTACTGACAGACATTTTCGTGCCATGACTTCCATAGCTTAGAAGACAATGGGTAGCGTGAATAATAATCGGGTTGGTTGATTTTTTAATTCTTTGCATTAGACTGTATTGAGCACGTCTTGTTACCTCCGGGAAGCTCAGAACATTGCTGGTAGCAAACATTTGCGAAGCTGAGCATCTCGGAGGTAATTTATGTAGGAGTCTAAACGACCCGTTGTACGGAAAATTTAGGAATCCTATGAGGAAATATTAAGGGGCACAGGACTACTAGCCTAATTTAAAAAGTTGATCCATTAGTCCGAATCAATCATGCACTACAAATAATATAAAATAATCGATATTCACTAATAAATTGTCTCGAAATAAACAAAATTAAAAAATGTATATTAATATTTTTTGATACTGTATGAATCTGTATAACAACAAACAGGTGTTGTTTCCAACTATTTGATAATGCGCCGCTCGGTAGTGAAATTTAGACAAGTCAACCGAATGTTTATTTGTTTAGTGAATAATTTCCTTTGACGATTTTCGTTCTATAATTTAAAAAAATTGTCATTAACAAATTTTACAAAACTGATTTTAACAAGAATCGGTAGCGGAATTGGAGAATCGACCAAATTTTACCGATATCGATGCATCGGTAAAAACGGCCAATTCACCGATGCTGATAAATCGGTGCATCTTTGTTGGAAACAAAAACGGAAGCTGTGTAGCCCATATGTTTGATAAAATGCATGCTGTTTTAATAATTTTTCTATCATTTGAATATTGATTGTCAATAATTGCAAACTTATTATATAGTTATAGGCATGCTGTTCTTTTGTTTTATTATCTAAAGAAACACGGGAGCTATTGAGAAAAGACGGAGCTTGGGCCTAGGCATAATAGTAAATTTGTAATGGTCAATTTGTAGTTTCGACCGACCACGGAATTTTTGTATGAAAAATACGTCATTCGAGAGCTCTTCAAATTCTGAACAACTTTTTTAATTACCATTTTGCTCGCAAATGAACGACAGTTGAACAAGGAGACCCGTGGGAAATCGGGTTTTTTGGGTGGGGGGGACCGCGGAAACGAGTAATTTGCGACAGAAATAAGGTAAATTTTGCAGTTTGTACAACCACGGAATCTTAGGAATTTTGTCTTTACAATAGGTAGTTTCGACAATTCTAAGACACTTTTCTTCAATGCAAATTTGTCGCAAATGAATATTTAAAAAGTTAGTTATTTAAAGTTTACCCAATATTTTCGTTAAAACTAAGGAAAATACCATGACAACCTAACCAATCGTCAAGGGCGTACAGTTGACCTAACCTGGCATTCAATTGACCTAACTGGGCATTCAGTTGCCCTAACCTGACATTCAGTTAACCGGGGGCAACTCACAAGTAGATAGATCACCTTACCTTATCACATTATTTTATTGGCGAGATGTCGATGGTTGTGGTTTCGTTGAAGGTTCCGAGGGTCCTGGATGACTGTGCGGTGCGTCTTCGTTGTCTGATTGATGGTCAAAGTCGTCGTCCTGCAGGAGTGGGATGGCGGGAAGGCCAGCTGGTCGCCTCCTGTCCGACTGTGGGCGGTATAATCGAGCGGCTTCGACGAAGAAATGGTGATGCAGCTGTTCCTTGAAAGTATGGAGGAGTAAATACCGAGAAAAATACTGTTTGAAGTACTCGCTCCTCAACCCTGGCCGCTTGGTCCACTGTTTAAGGTCCAGCCACAGCCGCTCGATGTTCTGAGTGTGGATGTTTGGGTTATTTGGATCAACAAAGTGATCAGAGTGATTAATCATAAAGTGCGTATACTCCTCGTTGCACAGTTTCCAATATGCCCGCCAAGAGTCACTGTAAATTACACTACCAGGACGGATGTACTGCTTAATGATGGGTACTAGCGTGGCAGCACTCCTATCCTGGTCAAGGAGGGGCACAATAAAGCACTTTTTTGAGATCCGCTCAATACCCCAGAAGATCCAAACTTGCCTCACCAGCCGACCACGATCGTACTTATGCTTCACAAATAATGTTTCGTCAATTTCCACCTCAATTCTCTGACCACCAATCGAGTCTTGATTGTCAAACCACCACTCAGTCACCTCAGAACAAAAACTTCACCAGTCAACACTCGTGTACGAAGCCCAGTTCAAACACTGAAAAATAGTGTTGTGATTCCACTCTTTCTGTAGCCAATGGTTAACAAAACACACTATTTCCGACGGCTTGAGATGAGTTTCGTCAAGCAAAGTTCCTTTGTAGTCAGAAGTATAGAAATTGCACTGCCTTCTCTTTGTCTTGGCTATATTGGTCCACCGCCCACAATACCAAGAATGCCTGTCTTCCCTATATGTACAGGGAAGTTTGCAGTCCGGGCAATGTACAGAAGAAGGAAGGACGCCGTGATGTCGTAAAACCTAGCTTAGGTATAAGTTATTTTAATTTTAATAGTTTATCATTTAAACTTATTTAATTTTCTGGTTTAATCTGTACGATACCTTACCTATTACAAATAAGCGTAATCTTCTTTGAATGTTAATTTATTTTAATTAAAAACTTAGCCGAGTTAATTTAAAAATGAAGTTGGAGCTATTAAATTCTCTGTAGTTTTTTAAATATATAAGAAATTAGCAATACCTAAGTTAAAATGAAACATCAGCTGCACCCTTCTACGTTGCTTTAAAAAAATTTAGTTCACCTTAAGATTGTACTACAGAGAATGTACACTTACTGTTTCTGAAATTTGGTAAAATGTAGTGTGAATGTTCGCACCAAAATATCTATTTCATTTACAGTTTCGTTTCTGTTTCAGTGCTTTAGTTTCAAGAAGCCAAGTGTAAATTGATTATAACAGTCCATGACCTACACTCGAGTGGATGATTTGGCCAACTTAAGCTTTGATCTAGGTTAGCTAAATCACTTGCTCTACCTATTTATAATAAAATATAATTTTACTAGAACATACAAAGCTATCATCAATAAAAAAAATAATACAGGGTGTTCATAAAAGATCTGAACGATTTCAATTTTTATTAATGTGATAACCCAATAACATACAAAGAAACAAATTTTTCCATGTGACTCCGCATAGCTAAAAGTTTTACGTACATGTTTATAAACTTCAATATGTGCGCCATTGGTCGCCCGTACAACATCCAATCGATATTCAATTTCTCACCATGTGCGTTCAAGCATGCCAGCATCGACCATCGCTACTGCATCCCTGATCCTGATTCGTAGTTCATGGATGTTGACAACCTTGGTCTTGTACAAATAAAACTTTATTAGTTGCTCTATCGCTTACACATGCTTCATGCTTTATATCTTATTTAGTATGAAAAATATTAACGAATCAAATCGTTCAGATCTTTTATGAACGCCCTGTACATATATTAAATCATATAAATAATTTTTTACTCACCAGCTGGCAGTCAAAACAAAACGTGCTGAAGAGCAGAAATCAAACTTTCCTGCCAAAGTTTATAGTTTAACTTTGTTGTCCATACTGTGACGTCATAGATCGTAGGCTCAAACGTGAGCGTGTATTAACAACAACAAACACTTTATTTCAGACTCAATAGGTACAAACATTATATAACTAGTTCATAGAAGGTTAAGAGATAGTTGTCTGGAGCACTGACTATATAGGCCCGTGGAAAACTATGAATAATGAACATACACTTGCCTACGCCAATGCTTCTAGATTTAAGATCTATAAAATAGTATATCGGATATCAGTCCACTAACCATGGCTTCTATTATCTTATTGACTCACTCACCAATAGGTAGGCTGACCATACGTACCGTTTTGAACGGGACAGTACCGTTTTTTTTATGGGTTCTGTATGGGTTCTGTATGGGTTCTGTCACTGAAGAATAATTGTAAGCTCAATATGTTTATGTACTTACTTTTTCATGAATACAGAATATTACATAACCCCCGTCCCTTTTTTGCCATCCCAATGTCCCGTTTTTGTCTCAAGGAAATATGGTCAGCCTACCAATAGGGCATATCATACTTTGGGTTCAGGGTTGAAATTTTGGAAAAACAAAGTGGCTAATATGTATTCCTATGTAAAAAATAATTCTAAGATGGATTTGTTATTTGCAACTTTTCCGAAAAATCTCACTTTCATGGTCAAAATCGCGATTTTCTGATTTGAAGACTGCCTAACGCAGCCTCAGGGCACCCAAACCAAAGCGCGCAGCTGTTCTGCGTATGATTTAGTCTAAAAGCTGCTTTTCTGACCTCATCCTTGCTTTCTTGCGTGTTTCAACACCTCTGGGTGCTGAAAAAAATGTTTAAATTTCACGTAAAACTTAAGAATTTTAAGTTTTTCTTCAAAGAAAAGGCTCGGCTCACCAGCTCTACTCTGATCGAGTAGCGGGAGACTTGCCACCTCCACGTGAAGGTTTACACGCCTGTTCTTCCTGGATCCCTGAAAAGCGTGGCCTCATAAGATCTTATATTATGATCTTATGAGGACTTTCAGCTCTTATGAGCATTAACGATGGTTTCAGCCTCTTCATCAGCCACTCGAACCTGAAAAGCTCTTAAGTATGTCCTGCTTCGATCTGAACACTGGGAGCATTTCTCGATGGTCTATCCTGGCTCTCACCCACCCATCTATCCTCTCGTGACCGTACACAGCTTGGGAAGCAGTTGAGACTTCCTGTACAACTCTCTCGCAGGACTGAGTATGAACAGAGAAAGCGTCCACTTTGAGTGGAGTTTTCCTGAGATCCTCGAGCTCAGTCAAGGTCATCTTGCAGGTGAAAATAGGCTCGTAAATATTCTCTGATTCCCAGTTGATGAGATCCTCAGGTGAAGTGGCTTGCAGATTGACTTTGGGATTTTTATGGGACCTCACTGTCGGTCGTATCGCCAAAGTCTCTTCTTTCTCTGATCTTTTCTATCTGGCTCACAGCAAAAGCTCTCTGATGCTCATCCTCACTGCACAGGAATGAAGCCAGGATGTTCTCAGGATGTGCGTGGTAAGCTCCTCTTATCACTGCAGCAGAGATGATGTTCCTGACCTCGGTAGTCTGGTTCCTCAGCAGCCTCAGGCTTGAAAAAAACGTGTGCAGGACCAAATTTAAGGTGGTGCTTCACTTTGATGTCGTAGTACATTTTGAAGTAGAAGTTAAGGCAGAACTTCACGAGGACCTCGAGCCCTCTCAACACCCCCTTCAGTTCGTGCTCCCTCATCTACAACAGCAAGATGGCCTGTGCAGTAGTGAGCCACCTGGATTGGTTCAGAGGTCCGCACTTGAGACCAGCCAACTGTGGACTGAGACTTCCAGACTTGATGGCTTTGATCAGAAGATAGCAGTTGTGCTGGTCTGTGGAGAAAGATTTGACTATCTCTACTGGCAGCTCTTTGATATCTTCAGTTCCTTCCACTGGTTTGAAGTTGAAGTTGACCTCAAGTTCATCCACTTTCTCATGAAGTTTTCCAATAGGCCCACTGAAGCCTGACCGGGGAGTTACAGGGCCGTCCAGCTTGATGATTAAGTGCCTCAGGGGGAGCTCGTTCACATGGAGCTGACAGATCATCCAGTGGCACTTGCGACCCAACATCTCCAATAGGGCTATGGCGCCTCCAGACCACCCCGTGCTGGTGGTGGTAGAGTCTCCTCCAATCATTACAAGGCTCTCGTCAGCTCCGTGATCCAGAAGCCACTCATGCAGGCCCTGAGCGATCTTATGAGCAGGCTTTTCTCCTTCCTCAGGTTCCTCGGGAGTGAAATGGAAGAGGTACTTTCCTTGAGGCTCCCACGTGATAGTGTAATGCTCCTCGATCACTTTGCCAGGATGAAATCTCCCTGTCACTTCATATTTCAACACCTTTGTGTTCTTATCCTGCTTGCCATCAAAGAATACCCCAGAGATCTTCTCCTCCTCTGACCTCTGCGTGGGAGCTTCAACTGATGAGGCCATTACTTCCTCCTTGGTCCTCCAGACTTTCATGCCATCTATGGCCAAGTAAGCCTTGTCTTTGGAAAGATGACCGGCCTTGATGAGGTCGTTCAGGAAGCCAGTGGCAACTGCAGCTGCCGGAACATTTGCCACCCTGTACCTCAAAGCTGCTGAAGCTGTCCCTTGGATCTTCATGTAGTTTCGTGTAGCAGAAGTTGGAGTTTTGGCAGGTACTTCAGCGGGAACGTCCATAGGAGCTTCAGTAGCCTCAGCATTGCCAGAGGCTTCTTTTGCAGCTTCTTCCAAGTTTGGCTCTTCGTCCTCCTCAAAGTCTTTCATGAGAAGCTCCTCATTAGTAGCCTCTTATGTATGTATGTATTAAACCTGTGTAAGAGTTAAGCAAAGTTATGTGTCTAAACGGCAACAAATTACGACAAAGGGTTAAAAATATGAGGTTTTGTTCAATTGAATATTTGGTATTTCAACATAGAACAGAAAACCGCAATTTTGAACATGATAACGCGATTTTTGGGAAAAGTTGCAGAAAAGAAACCCCTCTTAGAATTAAATTTTACATAAAAATACATATTAGCCAGAGTGAAATTCGGAATCGGAAAAGTATGATATGCCCTACTCACCAAGCCTAGTGATAAATCTAAATACAAAATTGCGAATGACACTGGCACAGTGGCACAGTTAGGCATCTTATTGACTACAAACAGCATACTGGCAGTAGAAGGAGCAACATTTATAAATCTAGTTCTTAATAAAATCCTAAAAATATTATAGGCCTATGCAACATGCAGTTTTCTCATATTATACATGCTGTAGTTCTACACAAATGAGCTGTATACATTGGGGTACAAAAAGTTTTGAACAAGATTAACTTAACATCTAATGTAGACATATGAAATTTTCTAATCAAAGTATTTCCCATACCTTTCACAAACTTTCAAAAGTATGCTGAGCCTTTTTACAGATGGAGAAATAAGAACTAGATCATTTGCATACATCAGATAATTAACAATCATTGTACCAAGGTAGCAGCCTATTTTAAAGTGTTCAGTACAGTAGCTAGATTATCTATATAAACACTGAATAAGTAGGGGGATAATATCGCTCCCTGCCTGATACCATTGGTTACAGAGAATGGCTCTGAACTGACCCCACCCCCATCTTACAATCATTGTATCGTGATTATACCAGAATGTTAATATACAGACCAAGTAATCAGGTACATTATGATTTACATATTTCATAAATAATTTGTCATGAAAACACGATGAAATACCTAAGAGGCATCCAGGAAACAAAAATACATTATCATCTAAAGTTTGGTATTTACAGACCAAGGGCGGAGCTAGGCATTTCAGTAAGGGGGGGTCCAAAGAAAAAAGGGCACAGGACTAAAATAGACCACCAATGAATGAGTGTAAAAATCAATTATATTTTTATTAAAGATCAATCTCGTTCAAATATGATACAAAATAAAAATCTAATTTGGGTACAACAGTTATCACAGAAAATTTTTCAAACAATTACAAATGTCTTGCCATTTAAAAGAACTATCGGAATAAGATGAAGATAAAAACAGTGATATGGTTGTACCACTACTAAGGGTACCTATGAAACCCATTACAACTACAAATTTGGAAGTACAATGTATACGGATAAAGACTCAAAATAGAATTTGAATAAAATAAAATAACCATGATCTATTTACAAAAACAAAATTTTTCAGAGGCATACACATCATTCAAATAGGGCACTTGCACTTGAAAAAAGGGCACTTGCAAGCAATTGAGGGGGGGGGGATCCAGACGTCGCCGACCCTCCCCCCCCTTTCTAGATCCACCTTTGCAGACCATCTCTTTTAAGGCATATGGTCACACATGTCAGTACTATGTTTCTTTTCTAAACTAAATTGGTTATCACTAGTATACAGGTAACATTTAAGTTGTATTAGTGAGTATACATTCAAACACCTTTGACATAATATGCTAACGTTATTGGCCTATATTTATCTTTACTATTGATTTTATCCTTTTTATCTTTTATTATTGGCACTAAAACAACGAATAACATTGTATCTGGCAAAACAACATGTATCAGTAAACCTGTAAAGCACAAAGCTAAGGGAGGCACTAATCTATTACTATAAATTTCAGATGTTTAGCAGAAATACTATCAATACCACAGGATTTGTTCCAATCTAAACATTCTATTGCCTGTTTAGTCTCAAATACACTAACTCTTATATCTGGTCTATAGGTAGTATCACAATTAATATTATTGCTCTTATGTACAGAACTGAATAACTCACTGTACTCAGGCAGTGTCGGACTGGCCACAATGCCATTGTGACATGGCACATGCGCCCTCGTCGCCCACCTCAATTATGCGCCCTTCTCGACTACCTCCTCTATGCGGTGCGCTCTCTTCACCCGCCCACGGCACCCTAGTAAAAATTAAACTCATTAAAATGTACTTATTTTTAGAGAATTACATTAAAAGTCAATGGAAAGCCCATAAATTTACATTGTTTGTGTAAAAACTCCATATAAAAATGTGCCTTTTATGTACTTCGTATATGATGAAAAATGTGTATATATTGTTTTGTGACTCATTTAACTCATGAATTATGTAAAATACCTTGAAAAAAACATTTATTTAAAAAAAAATTAAAATTTTAGTGCTACATAAAACATAGAAATATGTAATTTTTATGCAGTCAATAAAATCTACATAAATATATTGAAAAAGTATGCAGCCAAACACGTGTTTTTAGTAAATTTCGGTTGAAGACTGGAACACATAAAAATCTGTGCCTCGCCCCACTAAATTGGCACCGCCCCCAAGCATGTCCCAGTCCGACTCTGCTGTACTGTTCTTTCTATAATTTGACTATATTCTCAGTTCCAGTTACATTTTCAATGTTAGTAGGGAGAGACATTGCACTATTACTTACTGCTTTTAATTCTTCCCAAAAGTCGCTTAGATTCTTACTGGCAAGCTTTCTAGCCATAGCATCCCTGCTTAACTCACCCTCATGATTTTTTATATGCCTTAATGCATACTTGAACCTGGCATTAACCCTGTGTTTTTGTTCTAATACGCGGCCTTGCCTTCGGTTCTTTTGTTTACACCATTGTAATGAGTCTTTACTAATTATTGTTTTCTGTGTAACAAGTCTTTACTAATTATTGTTTTCTGTGTTTCAGATCTATGCTATGTTTATGTTGAATAAAGCCTCAAATTGGCCTTTACTTTATCTTTAGCCCGCTAACAAACGTGGCACCACAATTTATTCAACATTTCAATCAGCCATTCAGTCGGCCTTTCAGATACAGCAAGCAAATATTCATCCAGTAATCTTACTATATCATGGAGAAGGTGATTCGCCCGGATAAATTTATTACTTCTCCGAATTCTCCCCAAGCTGGGAAACTATGGAAATTATGGTCGCGCGGATTCAAATATTTCTTGAGTACTATCGCCGAACACAACCCCAATAAATTGGAGGTTCTATTCATACATATCGGCCCCGATGTCGCTGATATCATTCAAGACTGCTCTACTTATGAGAATGCCATGGCAGCCTTAGAGGCCACCTACGTCAAGAAGCCAAACGAGGTATGCGCTCGCCACCTGTTGTCCACCCGTCACCAAAAGCCCGAGGAAACCCTCGATGAGTACTTGCAAATTCTTCAACAACTAGCCAATGACTGCAACTTCAAATCGGTTTCCGCCGACGAAAACAGGAGTTCATCTGTGAGAGACGCTTTCATCCGAGGAATTAGAGATAGCGCCATCCGCACCCGCTTACTCGAAAATGACACACTCTCACTGAAAAGGCTATCGTCCAGGCTCGAACATTAGATCAGCCCAGAAAAACTCAGAATCGTACCTCACTCATTACGGTGCTGTTGCAGCCACTGGCTCTCGCCACGAACCGTCGCCGACTACTGACTCTGCCCGGCCTGCCTGCGTCCAAGGAGACGATCTCCCAAACTCTTCAGCCGCTACGAATTTCGACAACAAAGCCGCTCTGTGCTTCTTCTGCGGGTCTCGACGCCACCCACGAAGCAGGTGTCCGGCAAAGGATTCTATCTGTGAGAAATGTGAAAAGACCGGCCACTGGGCCAAAGTCTGCCGCTCAAGTACTTCCTCGGCACGTCAAAAACAGGATAAAACCACAGCGTCTCATTCAGCCGCAGCATTAGCGACCATTAGTACCACTCTATCGTGTAGCTCCCCATGCCTACCAACTCAACAGTCGATATCCTCGTCAACGGCCGTTCGTGTCTCGCCTTGTTGGATACTGGCAGCTCGGACAACTTCATTCGTGAGGATCTAGCCAAACACTTAGAGCTGCCCATTCTTCCGCACTCGGGCGTCGTATCAATGGCTTCGCCTAATCTATCCGCAGCCATCTCAGGTCGATGTACAGTGAAGGTTACGATGGGAGACCGCGACTACGAAAAGCTCGAACTATCCGTCTTGTCGGATCTGTGCGCTGACATAATACTCGGTACCCCATTCTTAATCAGACACAAGGAATTGAACATCAATTTCGGAGGTCCGGAGCCAGCACTCCATATATGCGGCCTTACTCGATCAAGAATTTCAGCCCCACCACTATTCGGCAACTTAACTGCCGATTGTCGTCCCATCGCCACGAAGTCCAGACGATTTTGCTCTGAGGACAAAATTTTCATTGGGAAAGAAATCGAAAAACTACTCAGGGATGAGATAATTGAACCCAGTAACTCACCCTGGCGTGCTCAAGTAGTCATCACATCTACCGAAACAAAAAAAAACGCATGGTAATCGATTTTTCTCAAACCGTCAACCGATTTACCATGCTAGATGCATATCTTCTTCCGCGAATCGATGATATAGCCAACAAAGTCTTACAACACAAATACTACAGCGTAATTGATCTGTCAAGCGCATACTACCAGGTAGAAATCGATCCGTCTGAACGACCTTTCACAGCATTCGAGGCTGACGGAAATCTATACCAATTCAGAAGGATCCCTATGGGAGTAACTAACGGAGCCGCGGCCTTCCAGCGCGTCATGAACGAATTCATATCCTCGAACAACTTATCATCAACATACGCCTACCTCGACGATCTCACCATCTGCGGAACCACTTGGGAAGAGCACGATGAGAACCTTCGACATTTCTGGGAAGCCGCTAAACGAGTAAATCTGAGTCTAAACAAGGAAAAATGCAAGCTTTCGATGACATCAGTGCACCTGCTCGGATATTCTATCTCTCATGGCGTATTGCGGCCCGATCCCGAACGCCCCCGGCCACTAAAAGAACTTCAAACTCCTCGCAACAAGTCGTCTCTACAACGCGTAATCGGACTATTCGCATACTATGCTAAATGGATTCAGAACTATTCCCTCAAGATCAAACCTCTGCTCAACGTTTCATCATTCCCATTAACTCGCGAGGAAGTATCAACGATCCAAACACTCAAAGATGATATCTCGAAAGCTGTCGTCGGTTCAATCGATGAAGAACTGCCGTTCACTGTGGAGACGGACGCTTCCTCTTCAGCAATCGGAGCCACCCTCACCCAGAACGGCCGCCCGGTGGCGTTCTTTTCTCGCGCTCTGAACACAGAACGTCGCCATCACATCGTTGAAAAGGAGGCATACGCTGTAATCGAATCCATTCTCAAGTGGAAGCACTTCTTAGCTTATCGACACTTTACTGTCGTCACCGACCAGCGGAGCGTATCTTTCATGTTCGATGGAAAAGCTACTGGTCGTATTAAGAACGATAAGATTCTCCGTTGGCGTGTAGAACTAGCCGGCTACTCATTCACAATAAAATACAGACCGGGCCCCGAGAACCGAGCCGCAGACGCATTGTCGCGATCCTTTTGCGCTGCTACTCCAAGAATATCCCTCGCCCAGCTGCATGTTAATCTGATACACCCAGGAGTCCGCCGAATGACTCATTTTGTGAGAGCTAGGAACCTACCATTCTCAGTGGATGACATCAAACGAGTAACGTCGGAATGCCAAACATGCGCTAAATTTAAGCCACAGTACTATAAATCAGAAGTTAGTCACTTAATACGGGCCATGTCCCCGTTTGACCGACTTAACATCGACTTTAAAGGCCCGCTTCCGAGCGCAACTTCGCGACCTTACATCCTAACAGTAATCGACGAGTATTCACGCTTTCCTTTTGCCTTCCCGTGCCGTGATACGAACACGTCAACCGTTATCGCCCGTCTCACCGAGTTATTTTCTACCTTCGGAACTCCCTCTTACATCCACACAGATCGAGGGACATCGTTTATGTCTTCGGAACTAAAACTGTTCCTAACTAAACATGGTATCGCGACTAGTCGCACAACGCCGTATCACCCCCAAGGAAACGGGCAATGCGAACGTTACAATGGAATCATCATGAACACCATCAACTAGCCATAGAAGATCGCGGGTTGCCGATGTCGCAATGGGAGTCCGTCCTACCAGACGCGCTGCACTCGATTAGATCGCTGCTGTGTACGGCCACGAACGAAACTCCTCACGAGCGTCTATTCACGCACCCGCGGCGTACTTCTACCGGTTCTGCACTACCGACGTGGCTGTTTTCTCCGGGAACTGTACTCCTTTGCCAATTCATTCGCCGATCCAAGAACGACCCCCTCGTCGAGGAAGTTGAGTTAATTGAGGCAAACCCCAACTACGCGTTTATACGGCATCCGAATGGGAGAGAAGATACCGTATCCATCAGGGACCTGGCACCGGCGGGACGTAGCAATACGGATGACACGAATCACTATGAAACCCCCGTACCCAGTCCGCCAATCAATTCCACCCCGCTAACGGACGACTCAGAACCCGCTGAGATCCGCCGACACACGGTCCCAACAGCTCCCGTCGAAGCGACTCCAGTCGAAGTCGAGAGAGGCCCACCTGTGTCAGTAACCTCCGAGACGAGTCCCCCTCTGAGAAGAAGCACTCGAATCAGATACTCAGCTCAACGCCTAAACTTGTAGACTCTTCTTTCTTCCAAAATATCTTGAACTTGTCGTTTTGTTTCTTACCGTGCAATGTATCACGTATTATAAAAGAAGAGAGGAATGTAATGAGTCTTTACTAATTATTGTTTTCTGTGAACGAGTCTTTACTAATTATTGTTTTCTGTGTAACAAGTCTTTACTAATTATTGTTTTCTGTGATCACGTATTATAAAAGAAGAGAGGAATGTAATGAGTCTTTACTAATTATTGTTTTCTGTGTAACAAGTCTTTACTAATTATTGTTTTCTGTGTAACAAGTCTTTACTAATTATTGTTTTCTGTGTAACAAGTCTTTACTAATTATTGTTTTCTGTGATCACGTATTATAAAAGAAGAGAGGAATGTAATGAGTCTTTACTAATTATTGTTTTCTGTGTAACAAGTCTTTACTAATTATTGTTTTCTGTGTAACAAGTCTTTACTAATTATTGTTTTCTGTGATCACGTATTATAAAAGAAGAGAGGAATGTAATGAGTCTTTACTAATTATTGTTTTCTGTGTAACAAGTCTTTACTAATTATTGTTTTCTGTGTAACAAGTCTTTACTAATTATTGTTTTCTGTGATCACGTATTATAAAAGAAGAGAGGAATGTAATGAGTCTTTACTAATTATTGTTTTCTGTGTAACAAGTCTTTACTAATTATTGTTTTCTGTGTTTCAGATCTATGCTATGTTTATGTTGAATAAATCCTCAAATTGGCCTTTACTTTATCTTTAGCCCGCTAACAAACGCGGCACCACAACCATATTAAAAAAGCATCTCTGGATGCACAATGAAATTCGGCCACATAATCATTCCACCCAGGTCTACATGTATAGTTTTTTCTCCTAAATGTATTTAAGTCTAAGCTAACATTATTGAGAGAGGAAACAATTTGTTCATACACATCTTTAAGTTTCAAGATATGTGTTTGAATTCTACAGTTTACATCCTGACAAGCAAGAGCGTCATTAGGAATACATATATTACTTAGCAATACATCAGACTTATTACAATACTGTTGTTTGCCCTCATCATCAACTCTGGACCAGTCTAACCTAGCTTTACGCGTATCATTTACCCGTGACAGCATTGGAATACAAATAATGCCAAACTCAATTAAGAGGGACATATGATCAGAACTAGTATAAGAGTACAAAATTGCCATATTCAGAACTGCCTGATTTGCATTAGGTGTACATATACAATGATCCAACCATGAGGTGGTGTGCCAATTATCACGAACATACAGTAATTAAAGCTATCACCAGGAAGACTACACATGGATGAAAGGGTCAAGTTATTATCTTCACACAAGGTTTTCAAGTGGTTGCTAAACAAAGAATTATCATTAAGCACATTAGCATTGAGCTCACCAATAATAGCTACACAGTTGTATCCAACTTATCAATAAACAGTTCAACACAGAAATAAACAACAAACTCAAAGAAAAACAAACAGAAACATTTAGGGAATTCATAACAACACTAAACCATTCCACAGATACATCCAGGCTATACAAGACTATAAACAGCATGATTACCCACTCTAACAGCGGCATTCACACCTCACACGCGGCTATCTGTTGCAGCCAAAATAATATCCCAACATATACACAACAAGCTAACATTCTAGTTAACCACTACGCAAAGATAAGTCACTTAAACAGAGACAACAACCAGAAACACGCAGACAGACAAACAGCCAGACACAAGAAAACCTACAGACTCGACACGACCATTACACCCTTCAATACAGACCAGACCACCAAAATCATCAAAAACATTAAGAATTCGAAGGCTACTGGACCAGACAACATATCTAACATACATCTTAAACACTTGGGCCCACAGGAAATACTAGCTCTCACAAATATCAGCACATATTCATACCAGCACTGTATTATTCCTGACATATGAAAACAAGATAAAATTATTACACTACTCAAACCAAACAAAAATCCAACAGAACCAGCTTCCTATAGACCCATTACTTTACTATGCACACCTTCCAAAGTAACAGAAAGACTAATCTTACAAATCACCAACCCACACATACCACTATCGCCTACTCAACATGGATTCAGACCTCACCACTCAACCACGACATTACTCACTAACCTCACGCAACACATCATGGATGACATCAACTCTAGACGACCAGCTCAACGTACACTATTAACAACAATAGACATTAGTAAAGCATTTGATGCTATCCCACGCTTCCCTCTCATAAACAAAATACTCAACACAAACATGCACAATGACACCAAAAGGTGGCTGAGCAACTATCTTTCAGGAAGGTACTCACATGTCACATTTAATGGCAAGTCATCCAAAAACAAACTTTTTCCGAACTGGTCCCTCAAGGCTCTGTTCTCTCATCAACTCTCTTCAGCTTATACACGCATGACATTCCAAAACCCATAGATAACAAGCTTACCTTATCATCATATGCAGAAGACACCACTCTAATATCCACCCACAACAACATCGACACCGCTACAAATAACCTACAAACATACATAAACAGTATACAAGACTGGCTCACACACAATAGACTCAAAGTAGCGCCCACAAAATCAACCATCACCTTGCTTACAAGCAACACAAAAGAACACCAGATAAATCCACAGCTTACACTAAACAACACCAACATTCCACATACTCACATGACCAAAATACTTGGGGTCACATACAACACATCATTATCTTTTGCAAACTACATTAGGACATTAAAAACAAATGTACGTCAATACTTAACACGCTTAGGGTACTAACAGGCACAAACTTTGGACACCAGCAGGAAACAACATCACTCATATACAAGTAATATATTCGCTCAGTTATGGACTATGCTAGCCCATGCTGAGCACCCATTATGTCAAATACACACATAAACACCTTACAGACAATACAAAACAACGCACTTCGTATCATTACAGGATGCACTCAAACAACACCAATAGAACACCTGCACACAGAAACAAAAATACTGAAAGTTAGGGAACATTTAGACATGAGGGGAACACAATTCATGGCAGCAGCGACAACTAACCCACAACACCCTTGCCACTACATGTACAATCACGCACCGACACCTCGCACCATTAAGGTAACACCAGAGAGACATTATAACCAAATACTCCATTCCATACCACGCCCCACAGACATCACAGTATAGAAAACACATACACACACACACCTAACCCACAAAGCACTGACACGACTCGGTCCGAATGCCGTTCTAAGTGTGAAATCGCCACCCATTAACAGGTCAGAGATCAGCCTGAGCAGATTGGATCGAGTTAACTTAGCACGATTCCGATGTGGACATCACCCCAACTTACAGACATATAAACACAGACTAGACAACTCCACACACGACACCTGCCACCTGTGCCAGGAAGCACCACAAACAATTGAACACATTATGACAGACTGTACCACTCTAGCACAACATAGAACACAACACAACATCACTAGTGCGCTGAACCTCTGGTCCACTCCGGAGAGGGCGATCGGTTGCCTGCGTGCCACCGGCTTGCTCGATCAGGATGGGCTGATTGGCTAAACAACAACTTATCAATAATAATGCTGACCTGCCCCAATTTAATAAGGCAATCTTCTTCATTATGAACTGCCTGAAAAGGCATTAGATACACAGAATGACAAATTTTTTATTGTCTACACAAATTTTTATTCCAATTAGCTAGTTCAACCCAAGTTTTAATTCACTAATATATTTCTCATACCCTAACCTCCATAGAATAGCTACCCCATTAGGTGGATGGCCTGCAAGTAGACCATCTTGTTTATTTCTGCTGCCTTCCCCCTATCCCATGAAAGTTACTGGACAGGCTATTCAGGTCCTTTAAGTTCTGTTTCCAAAGCCATGTTTCCTGCAGACAGAGAATATCAGCATTCTCTAACAGTTTATCAGTTATGATCCGCCTGTGTTTGTTGTTATTACCTAAGCTTCGGTCTCTACGGTTATGAGAAATTACCTTGAATGTTGCATTATGAAGATGCAAGGGTTCTGCGAAAAATGCTCTGTATGAATTGGTCCACAATTAACCTACCCCTTATATCTCCAGTCTATACTATAGAGTAGATCAAGTCTAGCCTAGAGGGGTCAGCCTAGAGATTCCAGAAATGGTCCAGAGCGGGCAGATAAATTGAGGTCCACAGTAGGATTCCTCACAAGAATTAGGTTAGGGCAATCTACCTTCACCTTTGTTAAGCTATGAGTTGATGCTGGGTCTTAGGCCACAATGTAGGCCTAACTTGTCTGACCCAGCTTAATTTAATGTTAACTTTGGTGTAAAAACTCAATTAGTCACTTACTTTTTGTTATCGGAGTGTCTCCCTTCTCCGGTTATGTTTTCGAGAGCGCACTTTGCTGGTACGTCCTCTCGCCCCGTTCTTCGTTTTCGTTCTCCCTTTGTTCTCCTCTTCGCGGGGCTTCTTGTACCAGCGTTGTCTTGGTTTATTCCTCGGTTGGTTGAGCGGTAATGTATCTCCATACCGAGCACGCTCCTCCCACACAGTATATAAATACTAGTGTGGAGAATAACTCTGGTGAGCAACCAATTGGTTTCATCCACCCAGTTATTGACATAAAAGGAATTTAATGATTGTTAGATTAACTACCTACCTACTCAGTGAACCATTTTCGTTACCTCCCAACTACCCACTCATCAGTTTTCCATATACTGGGGGCCCCGGGAGATAAAAATTTTGGTGTCATTGTCACCAATTTTTGTCTGAGTGTAGACTAGCTAACTATTTAACTGTAAATGCCTGTTAATCTGATTAACAGTGCCTATCCTCACCTTCTCATGGAGAAGGTGTAGCATTTAATTAGAAGAGAAAATATACATCCATAGGATGAAACTGTCTATGGTCTTTACCATAAGAAAAGAAAAAATGAAAGTTAGAAGATAAAATTACAATTCCCCAGCATCTATTTTTTGTTGTAAAAATAGTCGCGCCTTTAATGCTGTTTGTCGCTGAGGTCTTGTGTCTGTCAATGTTGTAGTAGGATGCGTTACCACTCCTACTGTCAAAGGAATAGTTACTGGAAGTTCAGTGTCTCCAGTTGTTACTGTCAGTGGAGAAGGTTCTCCAAAGTCCATTGTTTTGGGTCCAGACTCTAAAGGGTACAAAAGAGAAATGTCTCTTGTTGTGTCACCCGTTGAAGTCCTTAATTTGACCACTCTTGTTACCCCGTCTGCCCCTGGTCTGAGTTCTGAAACTCTAGCCAGAGGCCAGTATTGTCTTGGAGTACTGTCATGTATGAGAACAAGGTCCCCTACCTTAATTGTGTCAGACCAATCCTTCTTAGTCATTTGTTTATGTCTCTCCCTTAGACCCATCAAGTACTCAGTTTTCCACTGTTTAATGAAATGAGCTTTAACTCTAGTTAAATGTTGTAACTTAGTCTGGAGCTCATCATGTCGTTGAGTCCAGTTTGGGTCTTCTGAAGAGTCTATATTGTAGTCCGGCAGGAGACTAACTTGTTCTCCCCGAATCAAATGATTTGGAGTTAATGGTTCTGGGTCATTAATGTTGTCACTCACATAAGTGAGTGGTCTATTGTTAATGATGTTCTCAATCTCAGCCAGGAGAGTGAGTAACCCAAATAAGTGTATCTGTTTTTTGCCAATTGCTTTCTTCAAGCAATTCTTTACTGTTTGTATATTCCTCTCCCAGATAGAACCATACCAAGGAGAGGCAACCGGAATATACTTCCACTTTATGTTTGTATTTTGTATATATAATTGTGTGATTTCATTGCTTAACAAGTCGTGGATGACTTGTTCACCAGCTTTGAAATATGTAGCATTGTCAGTCCAAACTGTCTTGGTACTGAATGTCGTGCACAGAATCTCTTAAAGACAGCAACAAAAGATTCTGCTGTAGGTCCTCCACAACATCCAAATAAACAGCTCGTGAGGCTGCACATGTAAACAGTACAATGTACATTTTTTGTTCAGTGTCACCCACCCCTACAGTCAATGCTCCTGTATAGTCAATGCCTACAGTCTCAAAGGGTCTGTTGAGAGTAACTCTCTCCTCTGGCAAAGCAGGAGGATTTGGTTTCCTATAGGGCCTAGCATGAATACGCCTACATGTGACACACTCACTCAGGACTGTTTTAACAGTGATCCTTCCCTTGGGTATCCAATAAGTTTTTCTTAATGTAGTTAGTGTCTGTGGTACCCCCATATGATATACATCATTGTGTGTTTTCTGATTATTAATGTTGTCAAATAGCTAAATCTAGGTAAAAGGATTGGATTTTTGCTTTTGTATGACAGTTTTGATTTGTCTAATCTCCCTTTACACCTTAGAAGGCCTTCCTCATCTCTGAACAAGTTTAGATCCACAACTACTGATGGTACAGGTTCTTTTGTTTGTTTCCCATTAGTTAAGAATTCTAACTCTTTATTGTACTCTTTTTGTTGGGCTTGGCCTATCCAGTATTGGGTTGCAACTTCTGTATAATTATGATTATTTTTATTTAGCTGTTTGTTAATTGTAGCTAAACAGTTGTGAGCAAACCTCAAACAGTAGGCTGTCACCCTGACAAGTTTGTTGAAATCAGAATACTTTTCATAATTAGTGATTGGTTCAACCTTTTCATTTGAAAAGATTAAATTTAATGTCAAGTTAACTTGTTCCACAGGCCATTGGTCTGTATTACAGAGCCACTTAGGTCCCATAAACCAAGTTTTGTTTGACTTCAACAACTTGTAGGATAAACCTCTGGTCAGAAAGTCTGCTGGATTCTGTTTAGTTGGAACATAGTGAAAGTTTACTTGTAGGCTTTCATTAGCGTCAGCTATTTCTTTTAGCCTATTTCTTACAAAGATATTCTTACTATTAATGCTATCATTCCGTATCCAGCAAGACAAATCTGACTGTCAAGCCAGACGTGGATATTAGTTATGAACACATCATAGTAAGCATCCTTAAGCAATGAAATGGTTTTAATGGCTAATGTAGCAGCCAATAGTTCCAATTGAGGTATGGTTCGGGTAGGTTTGAGAGGTGCAACTTTCCCTTTTGCATAAATTAGATGACTTTCTGTAGGGCTTACAAGATACGCACAGCACCCATAAGCTTGTGTGCTTGCATCAGCAAACACATGAAGCCTCTGGGGCTTATCCCTAAACCCACAGCACCTTTGAATTTTAATGTTCTGCACTTTTGTTAAATCAGTAGCTAACTTCTTCCAAGATTTTTGATTTTCATTTGTTATTGGATCATCCCACCCAACATTTGTCCTCCAAATTTCTTGGAGGAGAATCTTTGATTTTATTGTTGAAGGCAGGAATAGACCCATAGGATCAAAAATTTTGGAAGCCTCTGATAATATTTGTCTTTTAGTATTTGCTTCCTCATCAAGTTTAAAACCTTTAGTACAGATTGAATCATGACTGTTAGAAGTTGCATCCAAATACCAGTTCATACCTAAAGTTTTAACTCTGTCTGATGGCTCAGTAAGACCATTATTATCTTTAAAATCTTTTTGTTTAAATCCTCATTATTTGAAATCCACTCTCTAAGTTCAAAGTTACCTTGTTGCATAATGTTTTGAGAGTGTTCATAGACTTCAGATAATTCAGATTTTGTTGTCGTTGAGATAATATTATTCAAAGTGTTGCTATTCTTACAGGTGTTATGTAGGACTGAGTTGAGGCACATAGTATTTGTTGGTCATGCACTGTTTTGGTTTAGGTCTAGGTTGTATTCTGATAGGTCACCCAAAGGGGCTATCCCTGATGGAGTCTGAATAGCTATACCATTACCTATCTCTACTATGCCCTTATGAATAAGATTAATATAATCTGCCCCTATTAGCATTTCAATGTTAGCTACTGTGTTGTTAGTGATATGTCTATCAGCTATTTTGTAGTGTTTTTTCAAATGATTTATGGTTTGTTCTAGTTTGGGTATAACCAGTTTGTTTTGTCCTACTTTAGAAATAATAACTGCTTCAATTTTCTTGAATTTACTTTCTAAATGTAGTTCCAGGTCAATTGTCTTATAGCTATTTTTGTCCGAGTTATCCTTAACAAAGGACGCAATATTGAGGTTTTGTTCATTCGGGTTTGGTGTCAAACCCAATTTATTAACTACATTTTTTGAAACAAATGTTTGTTGAGAACAACAGTCTATAAGACATCTCACTGGAGTGGTACTACCCTCACTATTCACTAAGTCCAAAGTAATAGTTGGTAAAAGAATCTCAGTGTTTCTTGTTACATTGTTTGAACAAGCAGAATGTCCCATGAAAGTGGCATTTTCTTGATTACCTTTGTTTGGGGGAGGTATCTTTTGAGTTTGAGTACTATTATTTGGACACTTTGGTGAATCACACATTGATGAGACATGTCGTAAACTTTTACAAAACTTACACTTGAATCTTAACCTAGATTTACAGTCTTTCTTATAATGTCCCTGGCCAGTACACTTTTTACACAGGTTCAACTGTTCACATCTTTTAGCCCTTTGGTTAAAATCTGAATATTTGTCACACCCAGTACTACTGTGTTCATTACTTGCACAAAATTTGCAATGGTGTGTAAGTTGAGGCAGCAGTTACATTAAAGTTCTGTAATGTAGGTGTTCGTGTTTTGTAGTTGGTCACATTTGATTCTACAGTATCAAGTTTTGTCTGTTTGGCTGTAGCTAGTTGGTCTCTGGGAACAGTCTTTGGTTTATCCATAGTCTGGGTCTTATGTGTTGGAAAATCTCTCAAGTTGTAATTAGTTAGGATATTGGGGAAGTGTTGTCTTATTTGTTTAAATTAGGATAATTTTCTCCCGTCTTTAGAATTAAATTATCTTTAACCCTCGAAGGAAGGCACCTAAGTACTATGCTTTGTATAAGCCAAGATGAAGTTTTAATATCTATCTCATTGCTAACCAGTTGTCCTATAATAGCTTCTAATTTTGTATAAAAATTTTCCATATCACTATGGTTATCTTTTATGGGTGCAAATTCAAAAATTTGTTGAGATAATTCATATATAATCATCTTTATTAACGTAATTACGTTTTAAAAGATCAATAGCTACTTCATATGAATCCCCTACGGCTGGTAAATAGGCTATCAGGTTATAGGCTGGGCCTTTAAGGGAACTAGTTAAGTAACTAAACTTTTCAACAGTTGAAATATAAGGTTTATTACCTATTAAATTCTCAAATTTGTCAATGAAAGATGGGAATTGTACCGTGTCCCCTTCAAATGTTGGTATTTGCAAAATGGGTAACTGAGCCCTCAATTCTTGTGACTCAGGATTTTGCATGCCACTTAAATTTTGTTGAAGGTTAGCCCTACTTTGATTAAAATCAGAATTAGGTTTTTTTGGTGTTAAGTCAGTCAACCGAGACCGTAGTTCCCTTATTTGCTGTTCAATTGAGCTTACCTGATCATCATCATCAGCGTAAAGGTCTATCAATTGTTCTTCAGCCATTTCGGATTCAACTAACTCTGAAATACTCTCATTAATGGCTATTATTTCCTTCTTTTTAATTTCTAATTTAATAATTACACACTCTATATTTTTCTTACCTGGTTGTGTAATATTGTTAAAAGTGTTCACAGCCTTTGTAACAGCTCCCAACTTTGCCCCCCTTTTCTTTTTTAACTTTTTCAATTCTGCACTGTCCATGTCTAAGTCAAAATTGTTTAACTGGGGATCGTAATGAAATAGAGGACAAGAAGAAATTACCAGAGAAGAGAGAGCACAGACAAAACAGTCAAGTTTAAATTTGGTTTAATCCCCCCCAAGTACTTGTGTGTCACTCAGGTCTAAGCTTATAAGAGAATGAGACTCCTTTAATGTAAATGTTTCCTAGTTAGGCCCTAGGTTGTAGACCTAATTAGGCTTGCTCAGGTTAGGCTTAGGCTAGACCATTTAGCCTAATTCTGCAATTTTTGTTAAGTAAGCTTAAGGTTTGTAAATTCCCCACACACGGACCACCAATGCGAAAAATGCTCTGTATGAATTGGTCCACAATTAACCCACCCCTTATATCTCCAGTCTAACTATAGAGTAGATCAAGTCTAGCCTAGAGGGGTCAGCCTAGAGATTCCGGAAATGGTCCAGAGCGGGCAGATAAATTGAGGTCCACAGTAGGATTCCTCACAAGAATTAGGTTAGGGCAATCTACCTTCACCTTTGTTAAGCTATGAGTTGATGCTGGGTCTTAGGCCACAATGTAGGCCTAACTTGTCTGACCCAGCTTAATTTAATGTATTAACTTTGGTGTAAAAACTCAATTAGTCACTTACTTTTTGTTATCGGAGTCTCTCCTTCTCCGGTTATGTTTTCGAGAGCGCACTTTGCTGGTACGTCCTCTCGCCCCGTTCTTCGTTTTCGTTCTCCCTTTGTTCTCCTCTTCGCGGGGCTTCTCGTACCAGCGTTGTCTTGGTTTATTCCTCGGTTGGTTGAGCGGTAATGTATCTCCATACCGAGCACGCTCCTCCCACACAGTATATAAATACTAGTGTGGAGGATAACTCTGGTGAGCAACCAATTGGTTTCATCCACCCAGTTATTGACATAAAAGGAATTTAATGATTGTTAGATTAACTACCTACCTACTCAGTGAACCATTTTCGTTACCTCCCAACTACCCACTCATCAGTTTTCCATAGGTTCTGCCATCCATCTCTTGAAAAGGCACATTCTCTAATTCTGCAGATGGGCTGCAGGTGTTTTCTTCCCTTCTTCTTATAAAATCACTGTACGTATGACCGTTCCGTCCATACTGCTGGATCCATAAATATTCCTGAGTCATCACAGACTCCTGTGACTTCATATTAAAGTGTTATACAATTAGAAACCAGTACAAAGTTCGAATTAATGAACATTAGAATAGTGGCTCGAGAAAGAATTATTTAAAAAGGCCACTTTCATATGTACTTATATATGATTACAGTAAATAAACAACATTCAGTGAATTCGTAAAATATGTGGCGTATTATTGATATTTAAAACAAAATGTTAGTTATGAAACCTGAAAATGTTAAAAGCTGTAGGCCCAGTAATTTTAAGCTCTGGCGGTGTCCGAGTTATTCTGTTTTGACAAGTTCGGTTGAAGTGCCCGGGTTCGCTCCTCGCTTTCTCTATTTAATTAAGAGGTGTCTCGTTCAACACGTGAGGAGTAAAGTGGAAAGTCGAGCAATGAACCCCGTCTGCTGTGGGCCTCAATTCCGAAACACCATTTCAAGACGCCCGTCCGAGTCGTGCTTATAACAGATGGTGCGGGTACCCACTAATCTTTACTTACGGTAATTTTAATGAGTGCTTTCATTTATATAAATATTTTAATAAATTATAAATTCCAAAGATGGCCCAAAATTCAAATGCAGGAAAACCGGTCAGTCAGTGTGTTTTCTTGTAATACAACTGTCTTTACTAAATGTGAAAGTGCGCCACCTAACACTAACTTAAGAAGAAATTTACATTCACGCTAATTTGACTTAATCCTCATAGAAAACCCCCCGGAAATTTTTAGTGTACTCTATGATTTTATAATAAAAGTAAATAAATATTTTAGCCTGAAATCGTGCACAATTTTTTCTTTAATTTGCCAAAAATTCCTTCATCCAACAAAAATGTGAAAACCTATCCAATTCTAATTCTTCTCGCTCTTTCTGGCATCTAGTTAAGAATCTCTCCAACAACTTTATTTCTTCTTCTTTCCTTCCTCTTTTCCATTCTTTTCTCCTGGCAAAACAACTCTTTGCTCAAACTTTCGTCTCCAACTCAACTATAGACGATTCTGGTGCTGTTCCTCCATCTCCTCCCTTTGAAGTTATGTCTGAAATTAGAATCTTTTCCAAATATTTTCTTTCTGTCCTATCTGGGCTCAACTCCAGGAAGGCCTACGGTCCTGTCGTCACTCTTGATGGTGTTTCTCCTGTTGTTCTTAAGAACTGTGCTTCAGTGTTGACACCCTGCCTACGGAAACTCTTTCGTCTTTGTCTCTTATCTGGTAATTTTCCTTCCGACTGGAAGTTCGCTTTCATTCAGCCTATCCTAAAAAAGGATGACCGTTCTCAATCCTCCAACTATCGTCCATTTGCTTTGATTTCTTGCCTTTCTAAAGTTTTTGAATCTATCCTTAATAGGAAGATTCTTAAACACCTCTCTTCTCACAATCTTCTTTCAGATCGTCAGTATGGGTTCTGTAAGGGACGCTCTACTTGCGATATTCTTGCATATCTCTCTAACTCTTGGTCATCCTCCTTTCAGGATTTTGGTAAAACGTTTGCTATTGCGCCAGACATATCAAAAGCTTTTGATGGAGTCTGGCACAAATCTTTAATTTCCAAACTGCCCTCCTTCGATTTCTATCCTTCTGTCTGTACCTTCCTCTCTAATTTCCTTTCTGGCCGATCTACAACTGCGGCTGTAGATGGCCACTATTCTTCTCCTAAAGCTATTAACAGTGGTGTTCTTCAGGGTTCTGTCCTGTCACTCACTCTGTATGTGGGTGTGGCAGACTTCGGTTCAAATGCAGGCTTGTGCATTTAAATGCAAATGTTTTAAATTAATCAAATGGAAGTTCAAATGCTATCAAACGCAGTTGCATTTAAGTGCAAATACATTTGAATGGTTTTCAAATGTTTTATGCAATTGATTATAATACCCACTTCAAGTCACAAATGTTTATTTCAAATGTTATCACATCATACTTTAACATGACAACCACACATTTGTAAAAGAAACATTTTCAATACAAACTATATAATATTAGCATTTCTTAGTTTTGAGATATAACTACTGAGTTTTTACAATATTTGTTTACAAGAGATGGCCATTGTATTTGGTGTATGAGGGCGGTCAGAAAATAAGTTTACACGGCGTATAATTTCGTAACTAAAGAACCTACATTGATTATGTTTGTATCAAGTGAATTCATTAATCATTGTTGGCAACACTGCATGTCGATTCGGCTGCCATCTACCGTACATTGGTTATATGAATCAGTTGAACATGGCGGATCGACTGGAACAGTGCCCTGTCATTTCTGCAACGATATTCCGAGTCTGTCAGTAGTCAAGGATTTCTCGAGCGCATTGTTACAGGAGACGAGACATGGGTTCATCACCGTACTCCGGAAAGAAAACGTGCCAGCATGGAATGGAAACACCCTGGGTCCCCGCGACCAAAGAAGTTCAAGATTGTGAGGTCCGCTGGCAAAGCGATGGTTAACGTGTTTTGGGACCACAAAGGCGTTTTGCTCGCAGACTTCATACAAAAAGGCACAACAATCAATGCAGCTGCATATTGTTCAACACTGAAACGTTTACGAGTGGCCATTAAACGTAAACATCCTAGACTGCTCCGTAGGGTAGGGCACTGTTTCAATCGAGCCGCCATGTTCAATTGACTCATATAACCCATGTACAGTAGATGGCAGCCAATCGACGTGCAGTGTTGCCAACAATGATTAACGAATTCACCTGATACAAACGTAATCACTGTAGGTCCTTTAGTTACGAAATTATACGCCGTGTAAACTTATTTTCTGACCCCCTCGTACATCATTATCTCAACTTTGGCATCAGTCAACCTGGCACAATCAGGGCGAAAAATCTTGCCAGCAGTGCTAAAAATCCTTTCCAAAGGGGTTGATGAAGCGGGCACACTAAGATATCGTTTGGCAAGTATTGCGAGACCAGGCATCCTGTGGGAATTGTCCTTCCAGTAGGGAAGTGGATTAGCACTGCTGAACAAACACTTCTCAGTGAGGTATGTCTCAACCTCTCAAGTTTCCTCTTGTGTGTTGGGACTTTCATCCATGAACGCAAATAGGCAGACATGCTTCTTTGGAGGTGACTGTAATGGGCCTCCGGCTTGAGCACTGCTGATGCTGGCCACATTGGACAGGAGGGTCATCAGGTCAGACCTGACTTGTGCAGCCTCCGACTGATCACTGCCTGAGATGTCACTGGGCACATTATAATGGTCAAAAACATTAAAACGCTTAAAAGGCATTTTGCACGTCACTGTAGTATACCTGGCACTGAGAAACCCACACTAGAGAAAAGAAGAGATCTTGAAGCACTGTAAATTTTGGTCCGAACACAAGGACCCTCTTCAGTAGACTAACAATAAATTACAGACATTGTAGACAAAGACAAACTGGTGGAGCGACGCACAGGTCAAAAGTGTCATTCCCAGTAGGAATGACAACCTATGAGGCGGCGCCGCGGCGGCGCCTTGTGCTCCTAATCTCACTTGGGGATGACCTAAGCTACGTGTCGGCGAGGACTTTGAAACTGTCCCTCCCAAGTGCAGGTGACCTGAGAATGTGGAGGTGGATTAATATTAGAGTGACCTGGGTGTGGGAGACATTAATATTAGGAGTAGAAGCAGATTTGAAACTTGCATTTGAAAAAACAAATGCAAATGCAAGTGTTTTATATTAAAATGCAAGTGCAAGTGCAAATCCATTTGCATTTGAACGCAACCTTGGGATGTGGGGGTGCCAAAATGATTATATATATATATATATATTATATATATTATATATATATATATATTATATATATATATATATATATATATATATATATATATGAAAAATTATTTCACGAAAGTGACACGTGAAAAATATTTATGATGAATAAAACCACGAAGGGAAAAGAAACACAAAGGGGTGCTCAAGCGCTTTCGTCTAATGACATCCTCAGGAGGATGTCATTAGACGAAAGCGCTTGAGCACCCCTTTGTGTTTCTTTTCCCTTCGTGGTTTTTTCATCATATATATATATATATATATATTATATATATATATATATATATATTGCTCAACCAGGTTCAGTTGATAATGACATAACCATTTTTTCATAAAACCTAGTTGTATAAACAAAAACCTGGTTTAATTACCATAACCAGGTTGAAATTGGTTAATATGACCAGCTTTGGCCTAATTTTAACCACCTTTCATTTTCAGTGAAGGAAATATGAAACACGAGCGGTGTAGTGGTGGAAATCTTCAAAAGAACTAGACGCCTAGCTCAGAACAATTCCAGATGAGCCGGGGGTACCTGACTATGTGAAGTGGAGAGCGGAAGGAACCAACCCTGTACTTCGCCAAACCAATTCAAGAGGAGAAGCAACAAGCCTGACCTCCGTGAAATGAGGAAGCATCCCACGGTACACCTGAAAGGTTGAAAGGTATATATATATATATATATATATATATATATATATATATATATGTATGGAGAGAGAGAGAGAAAGAGAGAGAGAGAGAGAGAGAGCGGCTTACAAAATAATATGAAAAAAAAATATATATATATATAAAGGTTTGTTCAAAAAGTATCTGGACTGATGCGATTGTAGACAGACTTCTGGTACATCCAGGTTTGGGGCTTAATCTCCTTTAACGTATGCTCTTTCTGAAGCCACACACTTTGCCCAAGATCCTGCCACTGTTGAAAAATTTTTCGAAAGCACTTTTCGGAATGGCCAGAAGCTGCTCCGTCAAATTTCTTTTAATGGTCTCAACATCATCGAATCGGTGTCCTTTCAGGGTTTGTTTGAGCTTCAGAAACAAAAAAAAATGTCGCATGAAGCCAAATCCGGCGAATATGAAGACTGCTGTACTTGGGGGGGTAGCATTTTGGGCCAAAAATTGCTGGAAAAGTTGCGACGAGTGAGCATACATGGGGTTGATTACAAAATTTGATTATGATTATGGTTTCAATTACAACCTTTGAACCTTTCAAATGTTCCGTGCGATGATTCCTCATTTCACAAAGGTCAAACTTATCGCCCCTCCTCTCTGATGAAATCTTAATTATGACTATAATCATGATTATGGCCTCGAAAAATGTTGATTATGATTATAATCATGATTATGGGCCTCCAAAAATCTTGATTATGATTATAATTATGATTACGAAGCTTAACAAATCTTGATTATGATTATGATTACCATGCTTCATTATGATTATGACTAGGATTATGGAGTTACGAATAATAAGAGTATGGTACTGGTGTATAGTATGTATCATATTTACTGTGATAATATAAAAAAAAACAAGAAATCACTAATTAAATTCACTCTCTTTTGCGAGTATTTTGAATTATAATTATACAATCTACAATGAACAACTAGGAAAGCATCAGTATATGGCACACTCTCATCTCAATACTATCATAGCATTATGATAATGCTAAATTGCATTATCACATGCAAAAGATATGGCATCCGAAAAGATATTGTTAGACTGCGTTAGATTTCACCAGATGGCCACTGGCTCAATGGAAGGATTCCGATAGTTGCCATGGTAACGGAGTGAACAGTTGACTATACTCTTTGTAGAATTTGTAGTTTTGTGGCTATAAAAAAGTTGACCATATACTGAAAGAAGACAAATAAAGCCACATTTTGGTGAAAAAATAATTAACATATGTCATCTTATATCTGTTTCCTGTCCTCTCGCTCCAATTCGGCCTTTGGATCCTCTCAAGAGGAGACGCCTTTGACACTTCGGCGTTGCTGATTGGGAGGCCCTTAGGTAGCACTTCTGTGACTTCCCATGGAATGATTATTGCTTCCGTGGCCAGGGCCCTTCTGGGTATGCTGAGCGCATTACAGAGGTGATTCTCTCGGGCATGGAGGCGTACATTCCATATTTTATTCCTACTACTAATGCCAAAAAACCTTGGTTTAACTTTACTTGTTCTAATGCGATCTGCAACAGGGAGGAGGCTTTCAGAAGGTACCGTCGCCATCCAACTCCTGACTCACTCCGTTTATATTTCTGCCCGGAATCGTGCAAAATCTGTTCTTCGACAAAACGTCCTTCATCCGACAAAAATGTGAAAATCTATCCATTTCTAATTCTTCTCGCTCTTTCTGGCATCTAGCTAAGAACATCTTCAACAACTTTACTTCCTCTTCTTTCCTTCCTCTTTTCTATTCCGACGGCACAGTTGCAGTCTCTTCTCCTGACAAAGCTGAACTCTTCGCTCAAACTTTCGCCTCCAATTCAACCCTGAACGATTCCGGTGCTGTTCCTCCATCTCCTACCCCCTCTGACTTTATTATGTCTGAAATTAGAATATCTTCTAAAGATGTTTTTTCTGCCCTATCTGGGCTCAACTCTAGGAAGGCGTATGGTCCTGATGGTGTTCCTCCTGTTGTTCTTAAGAACTGTGCTTCAGTGTTGACACCCTGCCTAGGCAGACTCTTTCGTCTTTGTCTTTCATCTGGTACTTTTCCTTCCTGCTGGAAGTTCGCTTTCATTCAACCTGTCCGAAAGAAGGGTGGCCGCTCTCAACCCTCCAACTATCGTTCATTTGCTTTGATTTCTTGCCTTTCTAAAGTTTTTGAATCTATCCTTAATAGGAAGATTCTTAAACACCTTTCTTCTCACAATCTTCTTTCAGATCGTCAGTATGGATTCCGCAAGGGACGCTCTACTTGCGATCTCTTTGCATATCTCTCTGACTCTTGGTTAGATAGGTCTTTAGGTCTTTAGGTCAGATAGGTCTTTAGTTCTAGGTATTACCCCTAGGCACGGTTTGGGTCTTAGGATTACGTCAAAAACGATATTTTTTAATACTAAATTAGAAGAGATTTGTGCTGAGGAAAATGTCCCCTTCGTAAAGCTGTGGTCCGAATTCAGTGATCCTAGCCTTTTTATAAAAGATGGGGGTGCATTTTAATGAAATAGGTAATGCTAGGCTAGGTAGGTTAATTGACAAAAACGTTCGAAAGCTGTATAGGTTGAAGCCTTCTTTAAACGTTGTGGTTCCAGGAAACGAGGGCCCGACGTGAAAAATAGTTTAAAACACCGACCCGTGGTAAAAAATAACGTCTTTTATTGTAACGCGCGTAGTATTAGAAATAAATTAAACGAATTTAAGGCGATAATTTATTCCGGTAACGACGATATAGTTGCTATCACTGAAACGTGGTTAAATACCGTGACTCGGGACTTGTTGGGGGAACTTGATATACCGGGTTTTAAACTCTTTACTAATTTCAATTTTGTTGTTGTTTATAGACCTCCCGTTCACTCCCTCGATACCAATACTAGATTTTACACACTTCTTGGTAACTTTATTAATAATCGGGATAGTATAGTTGTCGGGGACTTTAACTGCCCGAACGTTAATTACGAGACTTTTACTGGTAACGATGGGGGTTTGAGATTGATTGAATTCATGGGAGATAATTTTTTACGACAGATAGTTACCGAACCAACGCGCGATGACAATATTTTAGACGTGGTGATGACGAACGGCGAAAATATAGTCGAAGGCTTAGAAGTAGGCGAGAGTTTAGGATGTAGTGATCATCAAATTATTAGGTTTAAGTTATTGATAGAGAACACTAAGGATAGTAACGTAATAGAAGTCCCTGATTTTCGTAGGGCCAATTTTGATACTTTTGCGGATAGGATGAGAGTAGTGGACTGGGATAACTTATTTATGGGTAATGACACAAATTTGCATTGGGAGGCGTTTAAAGATAGTTTCTTGAATATCGAAAGGGAGTTTATTCCTCGTAGGCCCAAGCGCGCTAGAAATCATGGTAGGCCCAAGTGGTGGACTAGGGAAATAGGCGAGTTCATAAAAGCGTAACAGAGCGTATAGACTTAATAAGCGCAATGGCACGGTAGCTAACGTTAATAAATATTTCGAGCTTCGACGTCAGGTTAAAAGATTAGTTAGGAATTAGGGTGGCCATTTAAAAAGGAGGACACTGCGTATGTGGCCGACGTTAACATATATATATTATATATGTTAACGTACGGCCACAAACGCAGTGTCCTCCTTTTTGGAAATTTGGAAATGGCCACCCTAAGGACAGAGTGCTCAAAAGGCGGACTGTCCGCCTAAAGCCGGACGTCTGGCCACCCTATTAGGAATGCTAAGCATAATTTTGAGATACTTATAGCTGCGGATAGTAAACATAACCCAAAAAAGTTTTTCGATTACGTGAATAATCGTAAGCCGATAAAAGATAATATAGGCCCTCTCGTGGGCGCTAATGGCGCTTTGGCTTCCGACGCTCAGGCGATGGCGGGTATTTTTAATAACTTTTTTGCAACAGTTTTTACCGTAGAAGACGTCAATAATGTCCCCGACGTAAACGATATCGTTCCATTTAGCAGCGAGACTATTTTGGATGAAATAACTGTTTACGAGGGTGAGATTGCGCATTATATCGATAGGCTCAGTGATGGGCATCGATACATGAAAATCGCTAAAGCGATACCGATACATCGATACATGAAGAACGTCTTAGGCGATACCGATACGCCGATACTTTCTAGATGTCTTAAGCGATACCGATACCGATACATGCATCGCCGATACATGTATCGCCGGTACATTTTTATAATTATTCATTTAATATGTAGGTATTAGATATTATTGTTTATACTAGTAATTTGTACGCACTGTAAGTAAAATCAACGACATTTTAATGGATTTTATAGATGTAAATAAAAACAATTGCTTTATTTAATGAAAGTATGTTTTAATTTTGTAGGATACATGAATGACTGAAAATATTACACTAACAATTAAAAGTAATTACTATTACCCTTCAAAAATACCAGCTGGCTAAACATCTGGTCAGACAGTCTATTCCTTTTTGGAGCGTGAATGTGACCAGCCAAACTACACAACTGTTCTACAGGAGCAGAGGATGGTAATCGTGTGTTATACTTCAGGAAGACCCGTAGAATTCCTGGGTACTGCCTCAGAGATTGGAGAGAATGACTTCCGTCACGCAGATACTGTAAAACTTCCATCTCAGTGGAATCTTGGGTTGCAGAGACATTAGTGGAAGCAGACTCATAACAGAAGAAATCATCTGCACTTCCGTCAGATGCAGCATCACTTAGTTGTTGCTGGGGGGGTCTGCTCGCTGAGGCTCTTAACAGCATTAACCAACATTTCTTGAACCCTCTTTTTGACAATGTTAGTATTAAATTTGCCTTTTATTGTCATCCACTTTAACTTGAACAGAGGATTTGAAGACGATGCCAGTATTGCTGCTTTACACTCATGCGAAGCATCAAGGCACAGAAACTTTTCAAACCGCTTAGTGAACCCTACTGTGACTGCATCGTACTGTCATTAAATAAATATTTAATAATATTATTATTTATGTATATTCATAAATATAACTCAGTAGTGTCATATTATAACATCTATTTAAATATGTAAAAATTCTTATTAATGTATCGATGTATCGAAGTATCGATTTTTTCGATACAGTTAAGAAAATTGACCTTAGCGATACCGATAAATCGATACTTTTGTCAAGTAGCTAAAGCGATACCGATACCGATATAAAAGTATCGATCGATACGTATCGGCGATACATGTATCTAGATACTGCCCATCACTGGATAGGCTAAAAGTTAGCAAGGCTTCAGGCCCTGACGCGTTTTATCCTAGACATCTGAAAGATTTGAAAGACGTTATCGTAGGCCCCTTAACGAAATTTTTAATCAGTCACTCGAAACGGAGATTATTCCTGAAGACTTCAAATTAGCTAACGTCACAACCATTTTTAAAAAAGGCGACCGCACAGTAGCTAGCAATTATAATCCCATTAGCTTAACGTCAATTGTCGGTAAACTTTTCGAATCCGTAGTTAGGGATCGTATCATCAATCACTTAGAAAGTCGCGATTTGATCAATAGTAGTCAGCATGGGTTTCGACTCCGTAGATCTTGTTTAACTAATTTATTAGAATTTTATAACGAAATAATGCGCAAATACGATAGGCATAGAGCGGCGGCTGACGTTATTTATTTAGATTTTAAAAAAGCGTTCGATATAGTTCCGCATAGAAGATTAATTGCGAAGGTTAAAGCGCACGGTATACACGGTCAGGTAGTTAACTGGTTGAGGAATGGCTTCGTGCTAGGAGACAGAGGGTCGTTGTTAATGGTAGTGAATCGGGGTGGTTGGATGTAGGTAGCGGTGTCCCACAGGGCTCAGTGTTAGGCCCATTGCTATTCGTAATTTACATTAACGACATAGATGTAGGATTGACTAGTAACGTGTCAAAATTCGCGGATGATACTAAAATAGGCAGTAAGGTTATTAACGAGGACGATAGAAATAGGCTCCAAGACGATGTAAATAGGATTATGGAGTGGACGGATAAGTGGCAGATGCAATTTAACGTAGACAAATGTAAAGTTTTGTATATAGGTTCTCGTAACAATAATTACACGTACAGGATGGATGATAGAGAGTTAGCGAGCGTTGACGAGGAAGTAGATTTAGGCGTACGCGTATCTAAGGATTTAAAAGTTAGGAACCAGTGCCTGGAGTCTTACGCAAAAGCTAATCGGATGTTAGGCTTCATAGCGCGTAATTTCGAATTTAAATCGAAGAATATTATATTGCCCCTTTACAAGTCCCTAGTCAGGCCTCATTTAAACAGTGGTGGGCACGCGCAACAATTTTTGTAGCGCCGCAACCGCAACTCTGCTGAAATAGTTGCGCCGCACGCGCAAGCGCAACCCTTTTCAAAAAGTTGCGCCGCAAGCGCAAGCGCAACCAAAAATGTTGCGCCGCAAGTTGCGCCGCAACTTTTTTCGGCGCAACTGCCCACCTTTGCATTTAACGTATATCTGCAGTGGTGGGCACGCGCAACGATTTTTGTAGCGCCGCAACCGCAACCGCAACTCTGCTGAAATAGTTGCGCCGCACGCGCAAGCGCAACCCTTTTCAAAAAGTTGCGCCGCAAGCGCAACCAAAAATGTTGCGCCGCAAGTTGCGCCGCAACTTTTTGCGGCGCAACTGCCCACCTTTGCATTTAAAATATGCCGTTCAGTTTTGGTGCCCGTATTTGCGTGAGGATATTGATAGGTTAGAAAGGGTTCAGCGTCGTGCCACGAAACTAATTCCGTCTTTGCGCAACAAGCCCTTTGAAGATAGGATTAAAGAGTTAGATTTGCATTCACTCGAAACTAGGAGATACAGGGGAGAGCTTATTGAAGTTTTCAAAATTTTTAATAAAATCGATAACGTAAATTTTGACAAACTGTTCACTTTCGATAATAGCAATACTCGTAATAACGGATTTAAGTTGCGTGGCAGACATTTCATTACTAATATCGCTAAAAACTTCTTTACGTTTAAAGTAATTGATAAATGGAATAATCTTCCCGAGCCCGTCGTGAACTCTACCAGCGTTAATATGTTTAAGAACTGTCTAGATAGGCATTTTAAAAATATTAACGTTGTTTAAAATAAGAAAACAATTAGCAACAGGAGCTCTGGGAGTGGTGGTCGAGGATGAGTCTGTTGACGATTAATGCCAGCTTGTGACATGCCAGCGTGTGATGCCAGCAAAAAAATTATTTAAAAAAAAAATTAGACTAACACGAACGTAGATGTAGCTCGTAGCGTAAACTAACCCACTTTTTGTTATACTTTACCTCCTTTTTTTTTCTTATCCTCTCCTTACTTGAATGTCTGTAACTCTCTTTACTTGCATGTCTGTAATTTGCATGGTATGAGAGGTTAGGTGTGCTGTGCCGCCTCCCCGGTTTCTTCACCCTAGCTCAGTTGCTGTCTCTGTACAGAGGTCTTGTTCGCCCCTGTATGGAGTATACTTCTCATGTGTGGGGTAGTTAAACCCACACAGCCATACTTGACTGGGTGAAATCAAGCGTTTTTCGTCTCATCAGTTTCCGCCTCTCACTGATTGTCTTCATTCTCTCTCTCTTCGCCGGAATGTTGCATCACTCTTTTTTTACTATCGCTATCATAACGGACATTGCTCTTCTGAACTCTCTAACTGCATGCCTCCTCATTTAAGGAGAGCACGCAGTACCAGACTTTCTACACTTTTTCATTCTTATTCTGCCAACTATCTAATGCAAGGGTTAATCGGTATTTTCAGTCTTTCATCTACTCAATCGGTCAACTCTGGAACAATCTTCCTCAGTCCATCTTTCCTCCTGTCTATGACCTCTCATCTTTCAAACGCCGAGTGTCTAGACATCTCGAAAACCCTGGACCTTGATTTTGGCTCTCTTCTTCTTCTTCTATGGGAGGGGCGCTTTTGCGGGCGTTTGCCCTTGGCCCCTCCTTCCTGCATTAAAAAAATTGTACATGATACTAAGCTCGGAAACAGACGATTTTCCCCTTGCTTGCAGACTGGCTTTCCAGCACCTGTGACGTGTATGCTAGTCTGTCTCAAAGCACTGAGAGGCAACTGGCAAGCAGTGTTACCAGAACTTAACTAAAATTCAAATCAAATCAATAACTGTCATTGATTATAGCATTTTCTAATGATGATTATGATTTGATTATGATTATGGCATTTCCAAATAGTTGATTAGATTATGATTATGATTATGGCATTTCAAAAATAATTGATCAGATTATGATTATGATTACAGCGTAATCATATGATTATAATCATAATCAACCCCGTATCTGCCAGTGAGATGGCGCGTTATCGTGATGACGCATCCAGTCTCCGGACTCCCATTTCTGCGGCCGTTTCCTCCGAAATGATTCACGTAGACGTCTCAAAACTTCAATGTAAAATTCCTTGTTGATTGTTTGTCCCTGTGGAGCATATTCATGGTGCACAACACCTTCAATCTTCAACACCGTCCGACATCGTAAGAAATCGCCACGAAACAAAACACGCTTAACTTTATCGGCTCACCACAGTGGACTGACGCTACAAAATGAAGTACAACCTTATCAGTCAACTTGTCTCGACACGCAGAGACACGTTTAGCACAGTCACAACTCCAAGCGTGACCTTGTTCTAAAAATAAACACCCTCTTTGGATACTTTTTGAACAGACCTCATGTGTGTGTGTGTGTGTATATATATATATAGTGACCCCTTTACAGATTTTATTCTGGTTAATGCCAGACGATTTTATTAAATCCTCAGGGAAACACCCCATGCAAGAAA
>JAJOZX010002150.1:615000-694410 GCA_023014485.1 Bathynomus jamesi
TCGTCTACATTCTCCCAGAGAGAATCAAGAGAAGTTATATTCTGTTTAGCTTTCAGACTCTTCAAATGGTCCCAAAGATGCTCTATTGGATTGAGATCAGGGTTTTGTGGAGGAAACTTCATAATTTGTAGAACACCTTCATCTTTTTTCTTGTTGAGATCGTTCATGCAAAGGTTGGAAGTGTGCTTTGGGTCGTTATCCTGGTGAAAAATGAATCTTTGACCACAAAGCCTCAATCCTGGTGGTATTGCGTGTCTCACTAGTATGGAGTGGTATTTCTCTTTTGTGAGACTGTAAGTGAATCTGTGAAGATCTCCAACTCCAGAATAACTGAAACAACCCCAAACTTGAATGTTGCTTCCACCATGTTTTATTGAATGTTTTATGCGGGGATCTATCAGTTTTTCGTTGGTTCTACGTCTAACATAAACTCTTCTATGAGACTCAAAAAGTTCCACCTTTGATTCATCAGTAAAACGAACTTTTTTCCAGTCGTCTACAGTAAAATTTCGATATTCTCTCGCCCACTCCAATCTTTTAGCCTTATTTTGTTTCCTCAGTAGTGGTTTGGACGCAGCAGCAACTCTGCTGCCATGGAGTCCAGCTTTTATGAGTCTTCTTTTTATAGTATTTGTACTTATTGGAGAGTCCCGTTGTTCATTCAACTGCGCGTGAATCTGCGTAGCTGTAGCTTTTCTGTCACGCAGTGATGTAACCTTGATGTAATGATCTTCAGAATCAGTCGTCACTTTAGGTGTGCCAGATCTTGTCTTTGAAGAGCACGATCCAGATTCTTTATATACGCTTATAGTTCTTTGGACGGCCCCTTTTGAAACGTTAATTTTTGCCGAGATCTGGCGTTGGGATATTCCCTCTTGAAAGGGAAATTATTTGTCCTCTCTGGGATAAATTTAATTCCTTAGACATTTCAGTTACGGCCTTTAAAGAGAGAATAGAGAAAATTATTAATTATTTTTTAATCAAATTGCTACAATGTCACTCACTAATTGGTTTTATCAGTTATAATAGACCAGTTATTAAAATTACTGTATGAATACACTATTTTAGTGGTAGTGCTGTCACCAATACCTGGGTTAAAATCGGTGTTATTATACTGCAAAGAAAAAATGTAACAGGACCAAAAAGAACCATTTTCATTAATGTGTCCTTTCTTATGAAATAAAAGCTACATTACTTACACATGATGTAGTACAATATAGGAAATACTATTTCATGTAAAAGAAAATACCTTAATATAACGGACATACTTTCACAGAGTTCTATTATTTTCTAGAACTTGTCTAAAACTAAGGTGGACGCAGACTTTTGAAAGCCATGTGTATATATATATATATATATATGCGCTTCGGTGATGTAGTGGTTAGCGTCGCTGACTACGAATCCATTGGCCCTGGGATCGAGACCCGGTGACGGCAGGCGGCGCGCAGCAAAACCCAGCTGTTCATCCTTCCACACAATAAAAAATTGGTTGACAGATAAATGGGTACCCTAGGTAGCCTAGTGGTAGTGCTGGTAGGGCGTGGACCGATACCACGTTAAACTATAGGTCTAAGGTGGAGTGACAAACTTGGCCTTCGTCCGGTCCGGTGCTAGTGTCTCCGAGCAACTGATACAATGAGCAAACCAACCAACCAATGAACAATTCGGGCAGAAGCAAAATCAAGGTTAACCAAGGTTATATATATATATATATATATATATATACAGGGCTTTCAAAAGTCTGCGTCCACCGTACAAGGTGAGTCAAAAGTCTGGAAACATAGTAACTATGCTTTTCAATGCAAATATACATGTGCATATATATATTTGCACTGAAAAGCATAGTGCCTATGTTTCCAGACTTTTGACTCACCATATATATATATATATATATATATATATATATATATATATATATATATATATATATATATGATACACATATACACACACACACACACATGTTACTTTCGTGAAATAATTTTCATATATATATATATATATATTGAGAGAGAGAGAGAGAGACCTGCAATAAACGCCGGAACTTATACAATGCTTGGAAGCAGGTGCCGGGTAGGAACACTGTTGGACTGTGATTACTTGCAACTTCCAAGCATATATATATATATATATATATATATATATATATACACACGTCCATGTTATGTTATCTGAACGATTGTTGTTGCTGAGTTTTAATAGTTTGTTCACTGGTTATATTCAGATATATATATATATATATATATATATATATATATATATATATATATACACACCTTGGTTAACCTTGGTTTAGCTTCCGCCCGAATCGTTCATTCTGACGAAACTCACCCTTGTCACTCCACCTTAGACTTACAGTTTAACGTGGAATCCGAACCACGCCCCACCGGCAGCCCAGCGTCTTAACCACTAGGCTACCTAAGGTACCCATTTATCTACCAACCATTTTTTTTCTATTGTGTGGAAGGATGAACAGCAGGGTTTTGCTGCGCGCCGCCTGCCGTCACCGGGTCTTGATTCCGGGGCCAATGGATTCGTAGTCAGCGACGCTAACCACTGCACCCTGGAGGCGTATTATATATATATATATATATTGGTCCTTTATAATTTTGAAAACCATATATACGAATTCCATTTCTATTATGGGTGAGTTCGAATTTCACTTCAAATTCAAACTGAACCTTCAGTTGTTTGCGAAACGGTTGTCTACTCTTCTTCATCCCTTCATTAAATAAATAATTAAAAGTAATTTACAGTCACTAATTCTCTACATACGACGATATACCGAAAAAATCTGCTTACTATTTTACCCGTTTTCATATTTGGTAAAACTCTTCTCTAGACTCACATTTATCTCGAACATCCTCATTTTGTATTCAGTTACTCTTCTTCCTTCGACCAGTCACGCGATGCGCCTTTGTGGAGTGCTCTCCAAAAGTTTCTTTGAGCGTTGTTAGTATCATCATCCCTCGTGGTTAGAACTATAACGTACCTTCTTTTAAAGCTCTTATTCCCTTAACGCTTTTGCGTTTCATTCATGTATTTATTGTGCCTTTTACAGAGCCGCCTTCTCTCAAGTTTACCGCATCCATAAATCATATCCTTTGTTTTTCCGTCTCGCCTCTTCATTATTTGCCGAAAATTCTACTCATCTTTACGTTGTTAATTGTATGAATTTGTTTTCCCACTAAAGTAGAATCATATAATAGAAGGGGGGCCTACGACTTAACGTGAAATCCGACCCGCCGCGGGTCACTACATCATTCGAACGCGGAGGACGGTCACCTACTGAACGGATTCAATGTCGCTTAACTTCGCTGATCTTCCCACGAGAGGTGGACGCGATATTGCGAAGACGTATCCTCTTTTGTTACATTTTCTTTAACGCCATTAATCACGAAGACCTTTTCTTTTGAATGCAAATACGACCCACAGTTTTTTTTTACCATTTCTAAAACCAATTCTGTCATCTCCGTTTCTTCGCATTCTTAACTTCTGCGGGAAACTCGTATCTCAAAATAATTCTACAGTTGCTTTCATCACTGCTCTCGGTATTTCTCAGTTTTTTTAAATAATTTTCATAGTTTTGTTTTGAGGCAGCAAAATATTTTAACTTTAGGTCTATTCACACCAGTACCTGTGACTGAGTGGGTAACGCCGTTTCCCTATAAGCGAAGTAAAATCACTGAGTTCCGGGATTCGATTCCTGATGGTGCTGATTAATAATAACCCAAGAATTAGCACTATAGGCCGCATTCGTCTTACCTGACCGCCGTACCAGTTTCTTTCTGGCCCTCTTCACTTATTCTTATTTTTAGGTCTGTTCACATATTTCGTTTTTTGATGGTAGTAAGTAATACGCTGAAATTAGGCTTCATTAAAAAAAATCCGTTTTGGATTCCCAGTTATTTCTTAATAAAATCCATAACTGTTGTTATGTCACTCGTAAATAAATGATCAACAAATTTTGAGCTTATTTACATAATATTTCAAACCATTTTATGATTATGAGATAGATATATTTATTTTTCCCTAATATACCAATGAAAATTTTGCCATTTTCAGCTTTCCCTTTGGAGGGAATGAATTTCGAATGAAGTACAATTTCCTTTCAGCTTAAACAAAATTACGGAGTTACACGAAAGTTTAAAAAGTGAATTCTAATTAATTCCAAATGACAATTCCTCTGATAACTTAATGAAGAGGGATGGTGGGGCGACCTGCCCCTTTTATCCAGGGGAAACCCTCTACACATGCTTGTCTTAGCAAAATACTGGAGGGGCTCTCTGCCCCTTCTTTGTCTTATTGTTTATAAGCTAATATTCTTAAATATATCTGCCAAAGCAAAGCCTCAGAACGTTGTTACTGCAATGCGCAAGATTTCCTTCCAAAATTCGAGTTTTCCAATTATGACAAACGCATTTCGTGAAAATAGAAAGAAAACATTCGTGGACAGTGACCGAAAAGTTGTGATGACAGAAAATTCGAGGTATAAAAACACTCAGTTTTCAAATAAAGCCGCGTTGAACTCTCACGCGGAGGAGTTTTCGGAAGTGCTCGAAAACATTCCCCTTAATTACAGTATATTTTCCTTTCCTCCAAACTGGAAGGCCAGTAAAGGGCGACATTTTCACATACCCAGATATATGATGGAATATTTCGCTGAAAACGATCAACACTCTAGAAAACTTCCAGATGGAGCCACGATCGCCAGAAGTTTTCTTGTAAATGATATCGGTAAGAACAAGCATTTGTTTCCATATATATATATATATACACACAGAGCTGGGCAGTATTTAAATACATTTGTATTTAAATACATTTGTGTATTTAGAACTGTATTTATAAATACATTGTTTTTCATGTATTTAAATATAGTATTTAAATACTTTAATGAGTATTTAAATACTCAAAATATAAAAATGTAAATACTTTTACTGGTTTAATACACGTTCTGTACTAGCACAGTACGACGCGTCGACAGTGTAGTACAGCATGGTTCATGTTTCAACGTGTCAGTTCAATCAGTTGTGTGCCGCTCTTAGTCGAAAGCGGTTGATTTCTTTATCGTGTGCGTGTCATGGCTTCAACAAGCAAATTTGTATGTATTTAAAATGTATTTACAAATGTATTTAAATACAATTGATGTATTTTGTATTTAGTATCTAAATACATTCGTAAAATGTATTTAGTATTTAGTATTTAAATACATTTCTCCCATGTATTTAGTATTTAGTATTTAAATACATTTCTCCCATGTATTTAGTATTTAGTATTTAAATACATTCAATGTATTTATTGCCCAGCTCTGTATATATTATATATATATATATACATTTCAACTGCAAACAACACACAGTATAATTAACGTAAATTATACTGTGTGTTGTTTGCAGTTGAAATGTATATATGTGCGGCATGCGGAAGGTGCCCCCTCAGGGCATTGGTTTCTGCGCGTATGTAGGAGAATTACGACTTCTGATTGACTGAGGCCCATGGTGTAGTGGTTATCATATCTGACCGGCATTCGGAAGATCCCGGGTTCGATTCCCGGGTGGTTACCTCATTTTTTTCATTTGTTCGTTCTCCCTCCTCATCTTGCGCGGAACGTTCTTCTATACAAGCGTCGTTCTTTACGTTGATAATATATATATATATATATATATATATACACAGTATATATATATATATATATATATATATATATATATATATATATACGTAAACAGTTTCAGATCAAATACATGCGTGCAATTTGGGATGATGTCTAAAATAACAGAATATGCTGCATAATGTAAGATCATCGTAAGTTGGTCAAAAGAGTTGCATCACCCTAGGCCCCGGCTTAGAATCTATTTTTCTTTTTTTTGTGTGTTTCGATTCACGTCTCTGTCAGAGAGTTTTAAATAACATTAAATTTATATATATATATATATATATATATATATATATATATATATATATATATATATATATATATATATATATATATACAGGGCGTCCCAAAAAAATGTATACACACTTTAACAGCTGATAGCTCAATTGATGTTTCTTTCTTTCCAAGTTAAACCCATTAGAATTAATAATGGCAGTCAGACTAAGCTTTGAACAAAGGAAATTCATTCTAAAATGCTACTGGAATTGTGAAAACGCAGTTGAAGTGCAAAGACAGTTTAGGAGGGAGTTTCAAACAGATCCACCAACGCGACTTGCCATCACTCGAATTAGAGATAAGTTTGAAGCCGATGGAACTGTTCAGAATGTCCAGAAGAAGCGTTCCGGAAGACCACGGACATCGACAAGCCCCACAAAGCAAGAAAGATACTGGAAACGTATCACCAAAGTCCAAGAAAATCTGTGCGGCAAGCGAGTCGTGAGGTAGGAATTTCAGAATCGTCTGTCCAACGCAACGCATTTTGAAGCGCTGTCAATGGAAAAGTTACATTCCAAGATTAGTCCATGCTATTAATGAAGATGATCCGGACCGAAGAGTGGAGTATTGCGAGTGGTACTTGGCACGATGTGGATGTGGATTGGACGAAGGGGTTTCGTAGAATACCCTCCGCGTTCACCAGACCTCACACCACTAGACTTTTTTTTATGGGGATACTTAAAAGACAAAGTCTACGCTATAAAACCTGCAACAGTCGCTGAATTGAGAGCAGCCATTGAACGAGAATGCACACAAATACCAAACGAAATGTTTCGTGATGTTTGCGATTCCATTGCTTCGCGTTATCAGCAGTGCCTGGACCAGAACGGACGTCAGTTTGAAAACAGGCGTTGACAAAACAATTAAATAATGTCTGTAGATTCTATTACATTTTGAAAATGAAATGTATTTTAATAAACACTGCCTTTATAATTATTTAAAGTGTGTATACATTTTTTTGGGACGCCCTGTATATATATATATATATATATATATATATATATATATATATATATATAATATATATATATATAAAAGGCTTCTTCTTTTATATCCCGCAAATTCCTGCATAAAAAAAATATACTCGTATACGTATATACATATACTTTGAAAGAAAGCACCAGGAAAACTAATTACGACATAATTATATGATGCAGTTTTGTCCAAAAGAGTTTCATCACTTTAGAAATTTTTAAGTTTGGCTGATAAAGTCAAAGGAAACGTGCTTTCTGCCTTTTTTTAATAATGTTATAATGTTTCAGACCAACAAAGACCCTAGGATCCACTCATGGCTGGTCTACCTAACTGTGTTCGTAATTGTGTATTGTGTATGTCCTCCGTGGTGGCGGAGGGGACATAATGATATGTGTTGTTGATGTATTGAATTTCATACCACTTTCTAGTTTAAATATACTGCGTACTTACCAAGAAATTGCAAGAATTCTTGGTAATTACAATTACTTTGCATATGCTAAATTACAATTACAGTTACTGCAGTTGACAACTGTAATTGATTGCAATTACAATTACTTTACATATGCTAAATTACAATTACAATTACTGCAGTTGACAACTGTAATTGATTGCAATTACAATTACATTGAAAAATTAATTAATTTCAATTACTTTTCATAGAGAAACATAATATAAATGAAAGGAAAGAAGTCTACTATTATTTTAGAACGTTAACTTTTTATTTCCAAATTCAGCGTGAATCTTATTATTATTGTGCAGTATTTGAACACATTTAAATTACAGTTCAATTAGCAGTCAATGTAATATCAGATGAATTGTTCAATGTTCATTGGGTTCATTCTCATTGTCACCGTGAATGTAATTGATTTCAATTACAATTACAATTATATTTTTAGTTACTCACTTATAATTACGCAGCAATTACTTTAAAAAATGTAATTAATTACAATTACCCGATGCCTGGTCGAAGAGTGTTAGTTCATTATTTATCAATACTCAAATACATCAGTGGTGTTATACGTAATTATTGTTACTACCTCTCTCATTCTAAAATGTTTCAAGGTGTTTCAACTCTTTTGACCATAGCTGTACGACACCTACACACGCATATATATATATATATATATAATATTATATATATATATATATTATATGAAGAATAACATTTTTGCCACAATTATTATTATTATTATTATTATTATTATTATTATTATTATTATCGCTAGGAATGAAATTGACACTCGAGGAAAATATATGTTAGAGAGGGAAGTAAATATATAAAGTATACGTGTGAATATAGGATACCTATTAGGTACATAGATCAGAAATAAATTACAAAAATAAATGCACATATCAAATTAAGTGTGTATATTTTTAGTGTTGTTAAACCTAAAACTCGAGATGTCTATCATACAAATTTAACTGCAAGATGAAATGTGGGTCCAAGTGCGAGGATCATTGCTGTTTTTGTTCATAATAATTTTGCCTCCTCTCTATGAATCAAAGTCAAAGATAAAGGGACCTATAGCTTAACATTTTAATCAGTAAAGTTAGATATAATATGAAAATTTTAAACAGTTTGGTTCCCTATTACTTGTCAAAATGTGTTAAGGAAATGTTCCTCTTAGAATTCGGTTTCAAATTGGGACCACATACTGTAGAGTGTAGACATTAACCGGGAACTTTCTCTCTTTTTGATCCTATATACCAAAAACAGTTATACAGAAAGGGAACCTATAATACGGTCGGTGTTCGGAACCGTTTATTACTCGGAACGTTAAAATTACAAAAAGTCCATTTAAGTACTTAGATTTGAATGCTTTATGCACTTTCCTGTTTACAGTGTAAAGGCAGAGCACCCATTCAACTACGATCTAGACCTCATGTATTTATTTCAGAAGACTAACGTTCAGTCTTCATGAAATCTGACTAAATATAGTAGGGTTTTTCTTAAAAAAGAGAACACTATCATACCTCATTTAAGGGGTATAAATATATATAAAACCAGAATCACTGTATGCTCAAATGGAACCTATAACTTTATTACTAATGAAATATGACCACTATACGCAGGAATACGCTTAGCATGAAAATATTATTTAAAATATAATGAACCAGGTTAAGTATTAAAATAATACATTTTAATAGAATGGTCGATGTTTCTCATTATAAAATCACTTATGGCCAGCAGCGAGGTTAAGCAACGTTGGGTTTGCTCCGTAGTTGGGTGGGTGACCGTACTGCGCGTATTCAGATGATGTAGCCACCCTTAGATGGTTCGGATTCCACACGCAGCTGTAGGTCCCCTCCCTTACACGAACCTTTAGGCGCTATGAAGAAGGTTAAACAACCCGAAACTACTGCTATCAATCACAACGAGTAATTAGATGAAGTCACGTGTTATGTATGACTTAAATATTCGTCTTTCACTGATCGGCTTTTAGAATATTCGTCTTTTTTTTGCTTTTGTTCATCAAAATACAGTATATTCTCCGCATTAGGCTAGGTTAGTTAGGGTTGGGTTAGGTTAGGTTAGGTTAGGTTAGGTGGGGTTAAATTAGATTAAGCATAGTACAGCAAGTAATGAAATGTTTAGTAAAGGTCATAAACATTTTATTGGCGTTTTATAAGCGTTTATCACATTTTATTTCTTGTTCGGAGAATTGTCGATGAAATGAGTGTACACGCCCAAAATCTAATTCCATACATTTACGATACATTATTATTATTATTATTATTATTATTATCATTATTAAATGACTTTTGAAGAATTGAAAAGAGGCCAATTTTAAAAATGACTTCCAACGTGCCAACTTCACTCTCTTTTCTATTTGTTAATTTTTTTAAAAATAGATAAGATGGGCTAAGGGCGAACGCTCGCGAAAGTGACCCCCTCCACAAAAGACGGAGAGAGCCATAAACAATCACTGATGCCTTTTTTTGTTTAAATATAAATTCTGAAAAGGTTGTGTAGTGCGTAAAATGCGTGTATGTGTAGTGAGGAATAGAAGTTTCAGAGCATGCTGGACTGCTCACAAGGTAGATGAGACTCGGAAAAAGATCAGCTAAGGAGGACAGTGACGGGAGAAACGGGAGTTCCAGCACTCCCTGACTCCTGCCTAACATCCACCCCAGAGTAGTAGTAGTAGTAGTACCTACTTCCCTGGTCGGTTGGTGTCTACAATTTCCTCCTACAGTGTTCAAAATAAGAATCCATTTGTATTATCGTTCGTTAGAAAAGTGACCATTCGCGAATCGAAAGAAACGTGACATCCGCTTAAAGTTGGAATAAGGACGTAATAATGGTTACAATGTAAGAGCCAAATACGATGCCTTAGTTGTCGCTAAGCTACGTGAATTTCCCGTTTTTGGATCCTTCTCTCTACTGACATGATAATGTACATCAAATCTTTCTTGTTAATTACAGTTCTTTTTAACATTTTATATTTTATGAGTAATAAGCAATGTTAATTTTAGCGTAATGAAATAATTGAGTTTTATGCCTTCCGAGAATGGCCACAAGCGACTCTGATCATAGCTTGACAAATTCACCAAACTCTATTCTATTCTAACCTCGGAAATGGAGTAACTCGGTCATTAGAATGAAAGTCACACGCACTCGTTAGTGACGTAGTTCTACGGAGGCTCTCATTGGTCAACTTGTCTTAAGATTTTAATTACAACTCACTAAAACCTTATTTAAACACCGCCTAAGAATGACCAAGGGCACGTACGCGAAATTCCTTTTCAAAACTGTTAAGATACTGACTACGCTTATATATGTATCAGTGTATTAAAGTAAATAAACAAGTCTTTCTTTGTATGTAAAGAAGAGCTGCGATACACATCATACAACATTCTATATACAATATACAGACGTAACTTTACAGTCAACAGCCAACTTCTAATTCTTATATATATATATATATATATATATATATATAGAGAGAGAGAGAGAGAGAGAGAGAGAGAGAGAGAGAGAGAGAGAGAGAGAGATTCCTGTTTCTATTCTCTTCCTTCTCGCCTTCAGATTATCCCCAAAATGCTAAATTGCTATAGCAAACACTTTCTCTGAGCTCGGAAGGGAGCAAATGGTGAAAGACGTTTGTTTTGCCTCTCGTAACGACCACTGTTCAAATTTACTCTTTTGAAAAAGGACAACTGCCACAACGACCTGATGATTAACTACAAATCTGCTCACACTAAACAGAGAGACATTAAATACAAAAGTTTGGTCAGCTTTAGCTCGGCAATCACATAATTTACATTTTTATTAAAAGTTCAAAGAGAGAGAAATAAAGCATAGCTTTTGTTGAAACATTTTTCACCGACCAGAACTTTTATTATTATTATCATTATTATTATTATTATTATTATTATTATTTAATTATTTAATATATATATGAAGTGAAATCTCTGTCTGAAATTTATTCATGAAAATGAGAGTATGAACTGAAAGTGGAAGTTCCTTACCACGTTTTGACGTTCTGAACAAAAATTGTGAACGTCTCAAGTTACTGAACCAGTCTATCTCATCAGACTCGAATCTCCAAATACTTCAGTAAATAACTGTTCCCCTTTTTTCAAATGATATATATATATATATATATAACCTTTAACCTTTGGTTAGCTTCCGCCACAATTGTTCATTCTGACGAAGGTCAAGCTTTTCACTCCACCTTAGACCTACAGTTTAACGTGGAATCCGAACCACGCCCCACCAGCAGCCCAGCGTCTTAACCACTAGGCCACCCAGGGTACCCATTTATCTACCAACCACTTTCTTTGTGTGGAAGGATGAACAGCTGGGTTTTGCTGCGCGCCGGCTGCCGTCACCGGGTCTCGATCCCGGGGCCGATGGATTCGTAGTCAACGACGCTAACCACTACACCATCGAGGCGCATATATATATATATATATATATATATATATATATATATATATATACAGTATATATATATATATGAAAATGAAAATGAAAATGTTTATTGGCAGACTATAGTCCATATGACAAATATTATTAATACAATGACAGTTCATATACTAAGGATAGAAATATATTCAATTGATTAGAAATAATACTGTAATGTCGAAGTTAAGTGGAGCTACAGACAGACGTTTTCATACCAAGAAGTCCATAGCTTAGACTTTAGAGGATAAATGGCAGGCCTCATGGATAGCTTGGATGATCGGGTTGGTTGATTTTTTAATTCTTTGCATTAGACTGTGTTGAGCACGTCTTGTTACCTCCGGGAAGCTCGGGACATTGCGGGTAGCAAACATTTGCGAAGCTGAGCATTTCGGGGGTAATTTATGTAAGAGTCTAAAAGACCTGTTGTACAGCAAATTTAGAGTTCTGCCAGAACCTTTTTTATAATTCACCCACAGTTGCTGTCCGTATATATTACTGCAGAAAGTACGAAAGAGAGTGTCTTTAGCTTCACTTGTACAGAATCGAAAGTTCCTTATGGTCATATTCGCTTTAGCACACAGGCTTCGAGATTGTTTTCTTATATCCGAGTCCTCACTCAAGGAGCTGGTAATAGTTTGACCCAAATACTTAAACTCTTGTACTTCCTCAATTACTTTACCATTCATTTTAAACCATATATCAGTTGGCTGATTACAGCTTTTAGGATGAAATTGCATAACCTTAGTTTTTGTAACATTAAAAAGAATATCATGTTTCTGCGAATGCCCTTCGCAGACTTTTAGTAGCCGATCCAGACCTTTAACAGAGGGACTTATTAACACCATATCATCAGCATAAACTAAGTTATTTATCCTTGTGTTATCTATACAACATCCCACTGTTGCCTCATTAAGTGAAGCAATTAATCCGTCGATATACACATTAAACAGCATAGGGGAGAGCAAGGAGCCTTGTCTCACCCCGCAAGAGGAGCCAAAACACTCGGATAATACATTGCCCCACCTAACAGTGAAAGATTGGTGGAGTACCAAAATTTCAATAAATTTAATAAATATTGTGGTTCACCCTATCATATGCCTTACTTATATCAAGGAAACAGCTATAAATAGTTGAATTACTGTCAATGTATTTAGATATTGTTTCTTTAAGTACATAGATACACAGGTCAGTTAAGTGGGACCTTTTAAAGCCAAACTGATTACATGTCCATAGGAAATCATTTAATCGGCGTAACAAGAGTTTTTCTAGTAGTTTCGAGAAGCAGGAAGCGACAGCAATAGACCTGTAATTATTGTTGGACAGAATGTCTCCGTACTTATTTTTTACCAGGGGCAAGATATATACCCTCATGAACTCTGCAGGGATATAGCTATGAGCAAGCACGGCTGATAGGAGCAATGATATATGCAGACATACTACGTCATTTGCATATTTTAAGTGCTCATTCGATAAGTCATCTACCCCTGACGCAGAACCAGTCTTTAACTCTTTAATTAACCTCTTTACTTCAGAAAATTATATCAAAGTATTTTCCCTTGTCCCTCCCACAATCGTTTCGCCGCAATCTATCTTAAGATTATCCCTACTCACACTGTTAAGACTGTTAGAATAGTGGTTTTTCCACAGCTTTGCAATTTCATCCTCCCCCGACACCCCATCGATTGTCGAGGGAGGACATTTTTGACACCCGTTTGATTCTTAATAAATTTCCAAAATTTGTTATTATCGTTATTTATGCGAGCTTCACAGGCTTTTGATGTTCGAATAGACTCTTCTTCCTGTTTACATCGCCTTATGGCCGCCTTATACTGACCCCTACTTCTACACATATTCAAGTATACTGGTCCTAATCTGGGTCTACGATGAAAGCACCACAAATCATAGGCGTCTTTCGATATATATATATATATAAAACTTCAAGAACCAGCTAGACAGATTCCTGTGCAAAGTCCCTGACCAGCCATGCGTGGCTGGCTACGAGGGCAGGAGGCGATCAGACAGCAACTCCCTCCTTCCTTCACCAAATCCCGCAAATGAGGCGGGATGGTGCTGAGGGGTCGACCGCAGGTCGATCCTGAACCGTCGTTCAAACTCACCTAAAGCGACCTAAAGCCTGAAGCCTAAAGCGATATATATATATATATATATATATATATATATATAATATATATAATATATATATGAAAATTATTTCACGAAAATAACACGTGAAAAATATTTATGATGAATAAAACCACGAAGGAAAAGAAACAGAATGGTGCTCAAGCGCTTTCGTCTAATGACATCCTCAGGACATCCTCAGTGTTCCTGAGGATGTCATTAGACGAAAGCGCTTGAGCACCATTCTGTGTTTCCTTTCCTTCGTGGTTTTATTCATCATATATATATATATATGTGAAAATTATTTCACGAAAGTAACACGTGAAAAATATTTATGATGAATAAAACCATTCTGTGTTTCCTTTCCTTCGTGGTTTTATTCATCATAATATATATATATATATATATACCAACTCCGTGGTACATATACTAAAATTGGAAGAATAGAGTGAATATTAGCATGTCCCGACAATAATTTAGGCCTGTTCAAAAATCAACTTTTTCTTATTTTCATAGGTTTCTGTACATTTTCCCATGCTTTTTGACCTGAAAAAGCCGAAAATCACAACTATTTTGACCTAGGATGTTGGGAAGCATTGCCGCATGGAGCTTTAAATTTTCTGCCTTGAAATCGGCCAAAGCGCCAATTCCGGGGTCCCTTGAATTATGTTTTGCACTTTAACTTTTGATCTAAACAAGATAGAGCAACAAATTAGGTATCAAATGAAAGAGCATAAAATTAATAAATAATAATAATAATAATAATAATAATAATAATAATAAATAAATAATAATTAATAATAATAATAATAATAATAATTATCTATCATTTTTCAGGAAACAACAGAAACTCAATCAGAATCTAGAAAACCATCTACAAGTTACAACTTCACAATGGCATTAAGCAAGGAGCTGAGGGAGCTCCGTGGGCGCACAGTTGATATCTCAGAACCTCCACGTACTGTCCACAGGCAGGTGTCAACTGGGCCATCTACCAGATCTCTCACTGAAACTTTCCTGGTTGGATACCCTTCAGCTTTTATCAGTGGTTCCCAGCTTCCCACCAACAGACAGGCGTTCCAGTATTTCCTTAATCTTCAGAATTTACCGGAAAATGCAGGGAGGCCCATGGTTCAAGACCTTGCATATGAAACAGTTGAATCTATCCTCCTATTCTGGCAGATGGCTAGGATCAAGCCAATGACCAAGTACAACGCAATGAAGCTCTTCATGAAACTACATGAGAAACATCGTGCTCTGGTGAAAAGCAAAGGAAGAGCAAGTAACCCTGGAGGAAAAAGAGGAGCATTTGTGCTGGAATTAGACAGCCTGTTCGATATAGGAGCTCCAGATGCAATCCAGGAAATACAGAACAACAGACTGTTATCCAGAGAGAAGAAAGATGAGGATATCAGGTTCTACGAAGACCAAAAGACTGAGAGGAAAGGTCGTATGTCTGGTCATGACAAGATTTTTGAGACAAGATCCCTGCAGCAAGCAGCGAGGAATGAAAGACTGCAGCATAGACAAGAACAAGGTAAAACTAATTACTTTGAACGTTACAAAAAGTTTTAAGTTTTACTCCATTGCGATATTTAGCATGTACTTAACAATTACTGTCTTAACATGTTGTACTTTTACAGCTGCAGCAGAACAAGAGGCAGTTGTTCATGTGGATGACATTACCTGGGGTGACTCAACTGACAACGACGCTAACACAGAGGACATGGATTACCATCAGCCTCGTCCTGGATGTTCTCACCATCAAGACACTGTGACTAGTGTGACTTTGACGTTTCCAAGGAAGGTCATGGAATGTGATGTCATCTGCAATACAGCTGATCGTCTTGGTTTATCAGACAATCAAGTTACTGCCATGGTTTCTGCCACCTTGAAAGCTGGAGGGGCTGATCTGGATAAGTTCGTCATCTCAACCTCAACAACACGTCGCAACAGAATGCTGTCCAGGTATAATATCAGCCAGAGTCACATGTCCAAGTTTTGTGAAAACCCCCCACAGTACGCTGCCTTACACTGGGATGGAAAGTTGCTCAAAGATGTCTTGGGCAGTGAACCTGGAAGTACCTCAGAGACTTTAGCTGTGCTAGTGTCTGGTCCACCTTCATACACTGAAGGAAAGTTATTGGGAGTACCTGTCATCGACAATTCTTCTGGCACAGCTCAGGCTGAGGCTTCAATGGATTTACTGGAGACATGGGAACTTACGGATAATGTTACTGCCCTTGTTTTTGACACTACATCCAGTAACAGTGGAGTTCACAGAGGAGCTGCCAAACTGCTAGAGAAAATGCTGAACAAAAGGTGTTTTATCTGGCCTGTCGACATCACATCCTGGAAATCCTAGTAGGAGCAGTTTGGGAGAAGCTGTTTGGGAAGGTGAAGGGGCCAAATAATCCCTGGTTTGAGCATCTGAAGGATGTTTGGACGGACTTGTCCAAGGAAAACCCAAAGATGCTGGCTATCAACAGCAAATGGCTGAAGGAAAAGAAGAAGAACAGTGAAGAAATACTCCAAGACATTCTAACAGCAGAAAGGCTTCCAAGAGCCGACTACAGGGAAATGGCTGAACTGACAGTCATTGTTCTTGGAGGAACGCCTCCTCGAGGTATTCACTGGAGTCGACCAGGTGCCATTCATCAGGCCAGATGGATGGCCAGAAACCTGTACTCCATGAAAATGCTGATGTTTGCAGATCAACTTGAGTACGACGAAGACACTGTATCAAAGTAGGAAAGACTCAACACCTTCCTTGCGCTGTTCTACACTCCTGTATGGATGATGTCAATGTCTGCTGCAGATGCTCCCGTGAATGATCTAAGTCTAATCCAGGACATGTTGAAGTACAAGAAAACTGACCCAGAGCTTGCTGATGCAGTACTTAATAAGATGGAAAACCACAAATGGTACCTGACGCAGGAAGTCGTGCCATTTGCCCTGTTCAGCAGTAGATTGAGTGACACATTGAAGCACGACATTGCTGCCCAGTTACATGCCACTGAGAAGCCAGACAGCTTCAGAACAGGAAAGCCTCTATTCCAGAGAGTCACAGCTAAGACCACCCTGGTTGATCTCATTGGCCCAGAATCACATTTCCTGCTGGACACACTGAACATTGGATCCGAGTGGCTTCTGGAACCTGTCACGTCTTGGCCACAGAATGAGGACTACAGAAAAGCGTTGGACTATGTTAAGACTCTGAAAGCGGTGAATGACATTGCTGAACGTGGTGTCAAGATGATGAGCGACTTTGCAAATGTCATAACAAAAGATGCCAAGCAAAGGGACTATCTCCTTCAAGCTGTGGAGTTCAACAGACGCCGCTTTCACAGCTTCAAGAAACAAACTCTCAACAACTGACTGTGTAAATGTCATTATGAAATTAATCATCATGTAATGCTTTCACTTCTTGATCGATTAGACTTGTGACAAAATGTTAATCTCAAATTTGTGTCATGAATAAGGCGCCTTGTCTGCCTTGAGTGTGAGAAAACGAATTTTGTGATATTTCTGAAATCTTTGTATGTACCAATGTGCCATTTCTTGTTCCAAGACTATCATAATTGTATAAGTTAGAAAGAGGATTAAAAACACTTTAATTTGGTGCCTATTTTGTTGCTCTATCTTGTTTAGATAAAAAGTTATAGTGCAAAACATGATTCAAGGGACCCCGGAACTGGTGCTTTTGGCCGATTTCAAGGCAGAAAACTTAAAGCTCCATGCGGCAATGCTTCCCAACAACCGAGGTCAAAATGGTTGTAATTTTCGGCCTTTTCAGGTCAAAAAGCATGGGAAAAAGTACAGAAACCTATGAAAATAAGAAAAAGTTGATTTTTGAACAGGGCTAATTATTGTCCCGTGCACAAAGATGACACGCAAAACGGTGAAGAGTTTCAGATTTTTTTAAATCGGGCAAATGAGGCGGGACGCTGAACCGTAGGTCGCTCCTGAACTGTCGTTCAAAACCATCAAAAGGTATCATAAGGTGTATATATATATATATGTATACCTTCGTTTAGCTTCCGTCCGAATTGTTCATTCTGACGAAAGTCAGGCTTGTCACTCCACCTTAGACCTACAGTTTAACGTGGAATCCGAACCACGCCTCACCACGGGCGGTCAGAAATTACGAAGGCCTCGCCCGGACTCGATCTCACGACCTCCTGATCAACAGCCCAGCGTCTTAACCACTAGGCTACCCAGGGTACCACTTTATCTACCAACCATTTTTTATTGTGTGGAAGGATGGACAACTGGGTTTGGTGGGCGCCGCCTGCCGTCACCCGGTTTCGAACCTGGGGTCGATGGATTTGTAGTCAGCATATATAGTGTGTATATATATATAATCTATATTATAATAAGAGAGCTGTCCGTCTGTCCATCTGTCCGTCTGTCCGTCACACTTTCAGAAATTGTGAGAAAAAATTTGAGAAAAAAATTCAGAAATTGTAAAAAAAAATTCAGAAATTGTATTACGGGCGGCAATGTGAAGCTCAAGATTTTCATGACTGTGTTCTTTTCTGTAGTTTAGCAATGGGGGAAGGGTGGGGGTGGGGGTAATGGGGGATGGGTGGGGTAATGGGGGAGGGGGTTAGCCCCCAAGTTGCATGAATGGGGGTGAGGAGGTTTTGGGAGATACCAGATTCAGAAATGTTGACACAATGTGAAGCTCAAAATTTTCACGGCTGGGTTCTTTTTTTGTAGTTTAGCCTGTCTAACCGTCAGCGAAGCGGCGGGAACTGTACTAGTATATATATATATATATATATATATATATATATATATATGCGCTTCGGTGGTATAGTAGTTAGCATCGCTGACTACAAATCCACCGGCCCGGGTTCGATTCCTGTTGCGGCCAGGGGGGGCACAACTCTCCTAGCTGTTCATCCTTCCTTTGATTTTAGATAAATGGTTACTATAAAAATCACCCAAATGAGGTGGGATGCTGCAAAAGGGTCGAACACAGGTCGATCCTGAATATTTGTTCAAAACCAAAGCCGAAAATATACATAGCCTAGTGGTTAAAACGTTGGGAGGTCGTAGGTCGTGGAGTCGAGTCCAGACGAAGACTTTATAATTTCTGACTTCCCTGGTGGGTCGTGGTTCGGATTTCCGTTAGACTGTATATATATATATATATATATCAGGGCTGTGCGGGTCTATCATTTTCGGGTCGGGTCCGGGTCTGGGTCATTTTTCTAATTTACTTTCGGGTCCGGGTCCGGGTCCGGGTCATTTTTCTAATTTACTTTCTGTTCCTGGTCCGGGTCCGGGTCGGACCCGAAAGTTCACTTTCAGGTCCTGTCGGGTCTTTCAGTATATGACCCGGATCTGGGTCGGCTCCATTATTAAAAATATAATAATTATAATCTGGTATAGGATAGGTAATAAGACTGCTACCGTAGCTACATTAACATGTTTTCTGAAACATAGTAAAACATTATATGGCTATGCGGAAGTAGCCTAACCATATATATTAATTAATCCGATTTTGGAAATGCTTGAAAGTAGGTATATTAATTGTATTAATATTTAATAGTAACTAGGTACAGTTATACATGCAGTGCTAAGGGGCAAAGTACGATGTATGATTGCTCTCTTCAGCCCCCTTATTCTAAATTCTAATTAATTTTGTGAAAACAAATTCTATATTTTTTTGAGTGAACTCAAATGGAAATTATCATCATCTTGCATTAAAATTAAATACTTTGTTTATCTTAAAAAACAAAAATAAAACCGATAATATGAAATAATTAAAGTCATTTGGTAGTAATATTGTCTTTATATTTTGAGGGCGACATATTCTGTGAACTCCTTTAAAACAGATATTCATATAGCGGCATAGCGGCCAGTGCTGTCCAACTTCTATAAAGCGCGGCCAAGATGTTGCCTATAATCATACACTGTTGGTTAATACGACTTAGGAACCCGCTGAATGCTGTTCTCCCTACTAGAAATTACAAAATAGGGAAGAAAATTCAGAAATGAAATTTGACAAAATTCCATTCCGCGGGCCGCCAGTTGGACAACGCTGGGCCGCCCGCCCCATAGCCTATACTTATTTCTCCTAGAATCTAGTTTGAAAGTTGTGGCAAGACAGGAAAGAGATTTCTGAATTTTTAACTGATTTTTTTTTATTTTGAATATACACAATATATATATATATATATATATATATATATGCGCGCTTCTTAACTGAAAATTTTTATTAGGACTATTCTACACTATTTTATTTGAGAAGACTATTTCCCAACACCGTTCGATCGCAAACACAATACTGCGTCTAATTGCGAAAGAGAATTTATTTGCGGGTTCAGAATGAAGCTTAGAGCGGAGAACAATCTTTCAACACTAACTTGTGCGCAAGGAGTAGACAATGCTACCAAGGCTGCCTGTTTTAATTCTCCTCCTATTTCCATTCACCATTTCATGAAATCTTGATGGATCAGTTTCCCAGCTGAATCTCTCTTTTTCGCGAGGCGAGGACATTTTTCAAACTGTATCACGCCTGCATCACACTTCGCACTCAGTGACACAGTTTGAATTCGTCCTTCCTTCTGGAGAAGTCTTTCCTTTTGTCACTTCTTTTTCAACTCACAACTCACAAACAAACAATAAAATATATTAGGATTAGGCTATTCTTCCGTCATCGTTAACTCTCCACTTCTAGTGAGTCATTTGGAGGGTGAAGTGATAATTCAATACATTGTTGCCAAATCTAAAGGCGCACACATAAATTTTGTAAACTAAAACCCGGCTGTGCGGGTCCTTCACTTCCGAGTCGTGTCTGGGTCTGGGTCAATTTTAAAATTCACTTTCAGGTCCGGGTCCGGGTCCGGGTTTTATCTCACTTTCGGGTTAAACCCGGGTCTGGGTCCGCGTCCGGGTCCGACCTGCCAGCCCTGATATATATATATATATATTATATGAAAATTATTTCACAAAAGTAACACGTGAAAAATATTTATGATGAATAAAACCACGAAGGAAAGGAAACACAGAATGGTGCTGAAGCGCTTTCGTCTAATGACATCCTCAGGAACACTGAAGTACATAGAGAGTTACAGCCTATATATAGGTTACAGAAATTTTATTTTTTTATTTTTTATAACATTGGTTGGAATGGTTGGAAACAATTAATTTAATCTTGTGCTAAAAATCGGTAGTTTGATCTTGTGCTAAAAATCGATAGTGTTTCCTTACAAAGTTGTATGCCCCTCCCACAATCTTTTAATTTTTAATAATTTTTTTTTTTAAATTTCATTTCTCCGTTTATTGTATATGTATGTATGTATATATATACGGTATATATATATATATATATATATTTTTTTTTTTCTGTAACCTATGTATGGCTGTAACTCTCTATGTACTTCAGTGTTCCTGAGGATGTCATTAGACGAAAGCGCTTGAGCACCATTCTGTGTTTCCTTTCCTTCGTGGTTTTATTCATCATATATATATATATATATATATATATATATATATATTAAGGTCCTGCGAAGCTTCGAGATTCAATTTGAATTCGAATCGGGAGGGAGGATTCGATCTATTTCGTTAGCTTGGGCTCCGATTCGATATTTTCGAATCTCCATTAAATCCGGTAAACAACATCACTGATGTTGTTTTGAAGAACACTTTCGTAAATAAACACTTTTCTTTTTACTTATATTATAATTCAATCTATATACTGAGACCAATCTCTCGCGCAAAAACACTTCTATCATATTTTAATGCCATTGTTCCTCCTCATGATCAAATACTTGATGCATTTTTTTTAGAAGGATTTACTTTGTCCTTTGTTCTCAACAAGATTTAATTAATTTTATGCTTATTACTAATTGTGTGTAGAAACACTCTAATCTATGTGTATGCATGGCCGTAACTACCTATGAGGTCACCGAGGTCCGGACCTCGGTAATTATTTCTTAAAAAAGAAAAAGAGACTGAACCGTTCTCCGTGTATGAAACGCATATTACCGCTTTTCTTTTGAAAAGAGGGAGCGTCGAGCGTTTTGTGTTTTGTGTTTAGTGTATAGCTTGGGTTGTGTTTGTAGATGTCATTTTGGTCTGAATTTTGCTCGTCCCGCCGCGCTCGAAAAAAATCTGGACCTCATTAATTTCTAAACCCTAGTTACGGCCCTGTACAGTGTGTACAGTTGATTCGATTCGATTTGAATTGTTTGGAATCACTGAAGAAAATTTGATGCTTTTATTTTCATTCAAATTTCAGGTTTTTTTCTTATTACTTTTTTCGCACTGATGATCAAAATTAAACTTTTCCGAAACGTCTGTCAATAAACATGTACCATCTCCTCAACCTTTTATTTCTCACTGAAATTATATATATATATATATATATATATATATATATATATATATATGATGAATAAAACCACGAAGGGAAAAGAAACACAAAGGGGTGCTCAAGCGCTTTCGTCTAATGACATCCTTCGTGGTTTTATTCATCATAAATATTTTTCACGTGTCACTTTCGTGAAATAATTTTCATATATATATATATATATATATATTATGTCAAGTAGGCTACGTCGTGGCCAATGTCGTAACACCGCTTCCCGAAGATCAGCGAACTTAAGCGACATTGGGTTTGGGTAATAGTTGGATGGGAGACCGTCCTCCGCGCCCAGATTAAGTAGCGACCCGTGGTTCGGATCCCACGTAAAGCTGTAGGTCCCCTCTGTCATATGACCTTAGATGTTGCGAAGGAGTTTAAACAACCCCAATAAAAAAAATATATGTCAAGTGTGTGTGTGTGTGTGTGTGTGTGTGTAGGTATATAAATGAAAGTGAGTATTTTCGGAAAGCGATGGAAAAATTTGTTTTCTTATTTTTACTGTTAATCTGGTTAAAGTTTAATTTTTGATGGGTCTCTTTAAGAATAGCAGTAATAATAATGAGCTATTCATTGTACGGAATGGATACTTCTGGGCTTGGTTGTGTGTTTACATAGTTATTACGCGTTCATCCATCAATTTATCTATTCAAGGATCGCTAGTTTGACCTATAAAAAGTTTATATATAAAAAAGCATCTCTAAGGAAGCGGTGGTCGGAATAACCTCTTTCGATGGAGAACAACAGTTTGTAACCGAAATTCGTGATCCGCTCAAACCCTCGTCAGAAATTTGCATTTTTACGATATATAATTTTGTCGTCCTCATTTTACCGAGTACTTTCCTCGCTTCGTGCGAGTCTGAGAGAGGAGAGACAGAGAGAGAGAGAGAGAGAGAGAGAGAGAGACAGGTGGGTGATGGGCGCCTAGTTTGTACCTTTTTTCAGTAATAAACGGACGCTTAATTTTCTTGTAACGATCACAGTCGGAACAATAAATAATTTATTTTTGAATTTTTTAGTTTGTAAACTTTTTCGAGTTCAAAGAAAGACTGAATAACGCGTCTTGAATTTTAAGTGGACCTTCAAAAGTGTTTGTTTCATTTGTGACACCAATCCGAAATGGGGAAGGTTCAAGGTTTTTATAAATACTCTAGCTTCATTTTCATACAAGGATGACATTCAAAATTCATTTTTATCCCTCTTTCAAAAAATTCTTCGGCTTTCCAAAAAGATTTTATACCTAAAGTTGTTGTTGTTGTTGTTGTTGTTGTTCCTGCTACAATTTCATACCAATACTTTTATACAGGGTGTAACAAAAGTCGGTTCTTATACGGAAATAAGATCTAACAGAATTGATTGGATGAGTTTGCATGTATTACGTAGCAACGCTGTTAGGTTATTAGCAATGTGGATTGGCATGAATTGGATTAATTGGTAAGTTTGATTGTATTGTTTATAATGTATAGGGCCTAGTTAAAACTATTTTCTCGTTCAATTCTGTTATATCTTATTTTCCTATGAGAACGTTCTTTTGTTACACCCTGTATATCGTGCATCGTTTTCAAACAATAAAAGTATTTTACGCAGTTTTGTTACGTGGATCATTCTCATCAAGAAAGTAAGTCCCTTTTCAGAAATAAAGAAGCAGATGGTGAAGATAAGAATATTCGTGGTTCTTGAAACTAATGTAAAACCATGAATGATCGAACATGAAAGAATATTAAAAAGATTTAATGAAAATTAATTAAATCGTAGTTTCATCATTGTTAAATTAAATTACTGCTTTTATTATTATTTGCATTTTCTTTTCCGCATTAATCTTTGAAGAGAGTTTAAAATGAATATTGTACATTTGTTATTCTTCTTAAGTTACAATAGGATTACTTCCGCGCGAATTTCAATAAAAAAATAAATACAAACACAGCGAGCCTTTAGCGCGTAAACGAATCTTTTCCTAATTTCAGCTATATTCATTTCATTCTTCATCCAAAAATGAGAAATCCACAAAGAAAAATCTCAAGTCGATCCATTTAAGTGAGATTTTTAAACAAAAAATATCGGTGATGCGTCGTGCATTCCCGTCACAGCCCTCCGTTTTTACCTTTTGGGAAACGTGGAATTTCCACGTTTGGTGCTGCGTGCTCTCCTTTAAGGAGAGCACACGCAGCACCAGACTTTCTACACCTTCTCATTCCTCTTCTGTCCCACTCTCGAATGCGAGGGTTAATCGGTATTTTTCAATATTTCTTCTACTCGACCTGTCAACTCTGGAACAATCTTCCTCAATTCATCTTTCCTCCTGTGTATGACGTCCCATCTTTCAAACGCAAAGTGTCGAGGCATCTCGAAAACCCCGGACCTTGGTTTTGGTTCTCTTTTTCTTCTATGGGAGTTGCGGTTTATCAAGAAGTAACCCTTCAATCAAGTATATATATATATATATATATATATATATATATATATATATATATATATTAGTGATGGGACGATGCATCGCAATCGCAATCGCAATCGCGATACAATCGCACATTTTTTACAATCGCAATCGCAATTGCAATCGCATTTAATGAGTGCGATTGTTGCGATTGTGAACAAAAGATTTAAATCTCTACAAAAGTTGCTATGAAAGCTGCTCTTTCATGCGTACTTAAAGGAAAGTTTAGCTAACAACAATACGGAATAATAAATAAATAATAAATAAGTCAAAACAGAAATGAAAACGGGTTGCGAATTAGTTGAAAACAGAATAAAAAATTGGTTTAATAATAACAATAAGTACACCTCTTTATTTGCTCTATGTAAAATTGGAATGTTAAAAAATCAAGCTAACCCTATGGAAGGTAACGCGTTTAGGTATATTTAAAGCATAAATGAGCGTTATGTGAGGCTAAAGCTAAAACATCGCAATCGCAATCGCAATCGCGCGATTTTCAAATTCTGACAATCGCAATCGCAATCGCAACAGCGATTGTATGAAATATGACAATCGTCCCATCACTAATATATATATATATATATATATATATATATATATATATATAATATATATATATATATATATATATATTAGGCCGGGTCGAAAATGGGAAATTTTTCATTTCTTAAAAAGTACACTATGTGAGAAGTTTCATTTTATCATCTTAACAAAATATTAAAATATCAAGCATGTGCTACCGTACTACCCCTATCACATGCCCCCTCTTCCCTTTTTTACCCTCATATTTGCATATGTTTAATATTGTTATATGTTACATGATAAACTGCTTGCTTAATGCTTGATATTTTTATGTTTCAGATAAATAGAAATAATTTGCATTTGCATTAATTATTGAATTATCATAAATTATAAATTACATATAATTTGATTTTACTTCTGAATATAAACTATGACTACTAGAAGCAAGTCCTCAAATGCAGCCTTTGGATATCCTACGGAATTCCCAGCAGCCATGACTCCTTCAAAAGTAGCTCAGTATGATGAAATGGGGATCTTTTGTGGGTCAAAAACAAAGAAAAAATCAGTTAGGATCAATTGATCGCATAGCTAATTCAACAAAGAAGAGATCTTTAGCAAGAGCCCAAGAAGCACAAAACCGTCAACTAAAAGCACAAGAAGAAATGACTGACGCCACCAATGTTTTACCATCGGAATTTATAGAAAATACCGAAGAAGACATGGATGTAGATTCAGAGAGTCAGGATGTAGATTATGAGGCCGATTTAGAATTGACTGAGAATATTCAGAACAGGCACTCCTATAAAAACCTAGCATTAACAGCAGATCGTTATCGTGTAAGTTGTAGAGCTGCAGCTGCAATAGTCAATGCAGCTTTAAAAGATATGGAGATCCTTAACCACACCAACATGCTTAACAGAAAGAAATTAGAAAGAGAAAGAAATCACATGGGTGAAACAAGTACTTTTAGGTCTAAATCCGAAAATCTGAAGATGGATTGTCTTGGATTTGATGGAAGGAAAGATAACACATTAACTAAAAGTGGAAAGATAAAAGAAGAACACTATGTTATTGTGAAAGAACCTGGAAGCATCTATGTAGACCATGTCACACCAGATAATGGAACTGCTCGTTGCATAGCAGAAGAGCTGATAACTATTATCACAGACTCGAACAGCACAGATACTATCAAAGCTTTACTGCGTGATGGTACTCCTGTAAATACAGGAAATATTAGTGGAGCCATAAAACTGGTTGAAGTTCATCTTAACAGACCAGTGCAGTGGTTGGTGTTCCTCTTGCATTTGAATGAGCTGCCTTTTATGCACGTCTACAAAACTATTGATGGTAAAACAACAGGTCCAAATACTTTCGTGGGTTCAATTGGGAATAAACTGAAAACAGATTTAACAAAATTGGAGGTAGTCAAATATTCTCGCGTAAAGGGAAACATTAAAGAAATTCCAGCAAATGTTGTGAAGGAGCTAAGCAGTGATCAAAGATATTTCTATGATATGTGTCTGTCGGTGCAAACTGGAGACACTTCTCAAGATCTGTCCACTCGATCCCCAGGTACCCTTCACTATGCTCGCTGGCTAACTCTAGCTAACAGGGTCCTTCGATTATATATCTCAACGCCAAATCCCGATAAAAACCTTCAAGATATAGTCAAGATTATTATGCAGTTTTATGCTCCAGGGTGGTTTTGGATAAAATCTCATCCTAATGCAACTGATGGTGCGTATAACTTTTGGCATTTAATGTGCTTGCTTCGAAATTTAGATGAACAACATAGATCAATCATAGAACCAGTATTAAAGAATAACGCCTACTTTGCCCACCCAGAAAATATATTCATATCAATGGTAACTGACAAGAGACTAGAAATTAGAGAGCAAGCTATTCAGAAAATCATCCTTTCAAGAACAGGATTTTCAGGTACCAGAAACTTTGAGTTGCCTCGAACCCTCAATTTCCAATTTTCTGACTACACCGAGATCATCGATTGGCAAAAAGAGTAACAAAGGCATGTCAGGAAAGAATAGGATATGACAACCGTCAAAAGTTTATCTTAAACTCATTAGAATCAAAGCGAAAACTGCCCAAGTTTGAATGGAAGGCCCATTGGAATGAGTAAGAAACATATGAAATAAAATTCCCTAATGCTATTGAAAATTTCTTCCCTTTTGATGTGATAAGGAACAATGAAAAAGTGAATTGAATTTTAGCACATTTATTATGCCTCTAATTTTTTCTTCTGACTATATTGTTGTACTTAATAAATTTTCCTAATACTGTACATTATTAAATAAAATATTATACGTTAATAAAGATTTATTTCATCAAAAAACCTGAATGTAGAGTAAGTCTCGTATAAATGGAATATTCTTCAATATACCTAGGTCAAAAAGTGAAAAATTGTGCCAGGGGTAGGAGGCTTTAAACAGCGAAAATAATTTACGAGGGGGTTCTTGTGTTCCATTCAAACCCATCACAATACGTACCTTTTTAATATAAAATTTCGACCCGGCCTAATATATATATATATATATATATATGAATAGAAACGACATAAGTGTTAAGGAACGTTTCCGCACACGAGGAGGAGAGATAACGAATAATGAAAAATGAGGCGAACCGCCCGGGAATCGAACCCAGGGCCTTCCAATTGCCAGTTGGACGCTCTACCATTATGCTACGGACCTCACTCAATCACAAATCGAAATTCTCCCACATAGGGCAGAAACCAATGCCCTGAGAGGGCACCCTCGCAAATCGTGAATATGTGCATATAACTGCAATGACCGCGCAGTATATAAATGAATAGAAACGACATAAGTGTTAAGGAACGTTTCCGCACACGAGGAGGAGAGATAACGAATAATGAAAAATGAGGCGAACCGCCCGGGAATCGAACCCAGGGCCTTCCAATTGCCAGTTGGACGCTCTACCATTATGCTACGGACCTCACTCAATCACAAATCGAAATTCTCCCACATAGGGCAGAAACCAATGCCCTGAGAGGGCACCCTCGCAAATCGTGAATATGTGCATATAACTGCAATGACCGCGCAGTATATAAATGAATAGAAACGACATAAGTGTTAAGGAACGTTTCCGCACACGAGGAGGAGAGATAACGAATAATGAAAAATGAGGCGAACCGCCCGGGAATCGAACCCAGGGCCTTCCAATTGCCGGTTGGACGCTCTACCATTATGCTACGGACCTCACTCAATCACAAATCGAAATTCTCCCACATAGGGCAGAAACCAATGCCCTGAGAGGGCACCCTCGCAAATCGTGAATATGCGCATATAACTGCAATGACCGCGCAGTATATAAATGAATAGAAACGACATAAGTGTTAAGGAACGTTTCCGCACACGAGGAGGAGAGATAACGAATAATGAAAAATGAGGCGAACCGCCCGGGAATCGAACCCAGGGCCTTCCAATTGCCGGTTGGACGCTCTACCATTATGCTACGGACCTCACTCAATCACAAATCGAAATTCTCCCACATAGGGCAGAAACCAATGCCCTGAGAGGGCACCCTCGCATATATATATATATATATATATATATATATATATATATATATATATATATATATATATATATATATGGTAATTTCCAGTCAGTAAAGCAAAGGCAGAATATCACAGAATTTGTAAGAAAATCATATTTCGCTTATTTCGGTGTAAAGCTTGGTGATCAGGATAAGTCATGGGCTCCGCATAGTGTATGCCGATCATATATGGAAAATTTGAGGCAATGGGTTTGAGGCAAAAGGAAGATACCTATGGTTTGGCGTGAGCCCACTGATTAAACCCGAGACTGTTATTTCTGTTTGTGTAATATCAAGGGATTCAACTCCAAGAATAAATCATCCATTGTGTATCCATCATTGCCATCTGCCATCCGTCCTGTTCCACACAGTGATAATGTTACCATTCTTGCATGCCCCAAAGAACTTGATGAAGTTTCTGTATCTGATACAGAACTTAGCGATCACAGTGACTCTGAAATTGATGATAAGAGTTCTAAAGACTCACATTTATTCACTCAGGCAGAACTAAGTGATTTTGTCCGAGATCTTGACCTACCGAAAGATGCTGCCTAACTCTTGGGATCCAGGCTGAGTGAAAGAAATTTACTGGCTGCTGGAACTTCCTCTTTCTGGCACAGGAGCAGAGAACAACGATTTGTTCAATTCTTCTGTAAGGATGGTTCTCTAGTATTCTGTACTGACATACCTGGGCACAGACTATGATCCAAAATAGTGGAAATTATTCATTAACAGTTCAAAGTCACGTCTAAAAGCTATTTTGCTGCATAATGGCAGTCAACTGGCATCCTTCCCCATTGGCCGCTCTGTTCACATGAAATAAAGTTATATGAAAATCCTTCTAGATAAAATAAAATATAGTGATCATAACTGCATCATTTGTCAAGATTTGAAGGTGATATCTATTCTTCTTGGCCAACAATCTGGATATACAAAGATGCCTTGCTTCATATGTGGGTGGGACAGCAGAGCAAAGGCTGATCATTGGAAAAAGAAGGATTGGCCCTAAAGAACTAACTTAACACCAGGCAGCAAAAATGTTATCAACAAACCTCTTGTAACACCTGCAAAAGTGTTGCTACCACCATTACACTAGGGTGTCCAGATCTGTACTTGGAAAAACCAGGACAGGGGCTGGTCTATGCCCTATAGCCTATAGGTTTATTTTGAAAACACTTTTTAACAGAGTAAACGAATACTAAATATAATAATACACACCTTATATTTTCACATTCGCATAGTATATAATTAATAACTTAAAATATAGAAAACCGGGAAGTATGGACACCCTACATAGAGATGGCAACTGTATCAAGTACATTTCTGACCAATTCTTTTCTCTAAGTGAAGAGAAAATAAAAGCTGGGGGTGTTCGATAGCCCTCAAATATGGAAACTAATGAAAGATGACAACTTTCTTGATTTAATGTCAAATGTGGAGAAAGCGGCTTGGATGTCATTCACAAATGTTGTTGAAAATTTTCTAGAAACCTATAAAGCCAAACACTAAGAACAATTGCTAGCCACATGTTGAAATGCTATGAAAAACTTGGTTGCAACACGAGTATAAAAGTCCATTTCCTTTACAGCCTCTTGGAGTACTTCCCTGAGAAACTTAGAGCCAGGGGTGTGCTGGGACCGGTTCGGTCTGGTTCGCCCGAACCGGTTGTTAAATTTTGATTGGATCATCGAACCGTTTGTTTGTTTTTAACAAATATTTAACAGTCAGTAGAAATTTATCTTGAAATTTGCAATTTGTCAGTCAGTCTTGATGAATTTTACGAATGCTCATGACGGCCGGGATTTGTCTCGTTCACAATTGTTTTTGTGAATTATAGCTTTAGTTTACAATGTCACATTTGATGTTACATTCGTTGCATGCCATTAGAATGATTTTATTTCATTATGAAATTTTTAGAAAGTATTTATGAAAAGATCGATCGAACAACTGCGTAATAAGCAAAGCTGGCTTGTTGGCTGGAACTGAAACACGTGGTTGAGTCAGCCGGACTAGGACATGTAAACATTAGATCAGAGACTTTACTAGCGTGTGTAATTATGTACGTATGTGTATGAACGATTATTTGCATGTATGTATTTTAGCACACACATCATAATATCATACTGCTATATAAGAGACAAGCAAATGCAGAGGGAGAGAAAGAGATGCACGCACACAAGTCAATCGGTGCTAAGGATAGTCTAAACATGAGAATTCGGGACCTTGTTAGCGTGTATATTTATGTACGTATGTGTACATAACTATACACATGTTTATTTATATGTATAATAAACAGCTCACAATTTATGTTTAGCAAAGGCTGTCGAAACAGAACAACGGCAGGCAAGAAGAGTAGGCTATGCGGCAGGAATAATGGCTCTCTCTCTCTCTCTCTCTCTCTCTCTCTCTCTCTTTCACACACACACATTACGAGTCGCGACTTAGTTGAACATAATAGTCGTCTAGACTGCGTGCGTCAGTGTGTGTCACTACTCACTAGTGTTGAGCTCAAGGTCAAAGTGATCGTGTTGTTGACGTGAACTTGTACTGAGACGGACAGTATTAATTTCGTTCAGTTTGCCATTTCTAGCATCTAAAACAGTAAATACGTGAATTATTCTTTAATAAAATACTTTACCCTAATAATTTGTAGTCAAGATGAAGAGACAGGCTCTGTTTCCAATTTTTAAACAAAAACAACAGAAAACAACAGATGTGCAAAATGAAGATGAAGCCACCACCATTCAAACTTCGTCCATTTCTGGCAGGACAGAAGTCATGTAAATATCGGAAAAAAACCAGTGACCCTGTTGTTTATGGCTCGAATGATGTTCATAGCCATCACCGATAGTTCAAGAACACAAAGTGTTGCCAGAATGTTGATCCAATAAACAGTTTGAATATTTTAAGGAAGAGTATGCATGGTTAGAGGTGCAAAATAAAAAACTAGACTGCAAACCATGCTCAACAATAGACTCTCTTGGTATAGAAAAAGCAAAGCATGTGCATGTAGCTTTTCAATGGAAAAACTGTTCGGTAGTTGCAAGTGGAACAAAAGAAACTCAGCAGGCATCTCTAAGAAAGAAAATAAAAGAACATTCATTATCAGGTGCTCATTTAAAGGTCACAAAGATATTAGAAGAAGCCCCAAAAAATGTACTGCCATCAGTAATTGACACAATGAACAGTAAGGCTCTAGATACCACTGTTAATATTTTTTTAATGTGGTTTACAGTTTATTAAAGAGAAATAGGCCTATATTTGACATTGATGATGCACTCGAACTCCAAAAGAAAAATGGAGTGGACTTTGGCAATTGTCTCCATTCTCGGTTTTCGACAACTAAAATATATGAACACAGAGCAGCTCAAATGAAAAAACACTGTTTTCCAATATAGTCAAGGAAGAAGCTAAAGTATGCATAATCATTGATGAAGCATCAACAATAGCTAAGAAAAGTGTGTTAGTCATTTATTTACGCTGTGAAGTACAATCTGCAGATGAGCCATTAACAATTTTTGTTGATTTGAAGGAACTATCATCTACGACTGCAAGCAGCATATTTGAAACTTTAATTGAATGTTTAAAAAACTATGGGTTTGACAAAGAATACTTGTCCAGAAATCTCATAACATTTTGTTTAGATGGTGCCAGTACAATGCTGGGAAGGCACTCAGGAGTAGCAGCAAAGCTGACAGAGTTATTTCCAAATATTATAATCTGGCATTGTTTAAATCATCGCTTACAGCCATGGCCGTAACTACCTATGAGGTCACCGAGGTCCAGACCTCGGTAATTATTTCCTAAAAAAAAAAAGACTGAACCGTTCTCCGTGTATGAAACGCATATTACCGCTTTTCTTTTGAAAAGAGGGAGCGTCGAGCGTTTTGTGTTTTGTGTTTAGTGTATAGCTTGGGTTGTGTTTGTAGATGTCATTTTGGTCTGAATTTTGCTCGTCCCGCCGCGCTCGAAAAAAATCTGGACCTCACTAATTTCTAAACCCTAGTTACGGCCCTGCTTACAGCTAGCGCTGGTTGATTCTGTGAATGATATAAATCAAGTGAATCATTACAAAATATTATTGGACAAAATTTATTCAATCTATCATCAGTCAAACAAAAAACAAGCAGAGCTAAATGAAACTGCAAAAGATTTAGGGATAGAAATTATCAAAATGAGGCGTGTCCTGGGTCCTCGCTAGGCAGCTTGTAGTGTGAGAGCAGCTAAAGCAGTCTGGAGAGCATATCCAGCTTTATATTCCCATTTTTATGGAAATTCAAACCTGGTTGAAATGGCAAAAAAAAAATGAGTAACCCAAAGTTTTTGCATGACTTAGCTTTGATCAGTGATATTCTGGAGGAAATTGCCTTGTTATCAAATGCTTTCCAAGCACGTTCTACAACATTTCAGAAAGTAGATAAACTTGTAAGACGTACAATAAGAGCACTATCAGCTCCTAAAGAAAATTTGGGGTGCCATGAAACAGAAGTTGAGCAGTTAATCCAGTCTGAAGCGTTTAAACACATTCATTTTCAAGACAGTCAAAGTATCAGTTCAAATACTGCAGGACTGCCTAGAAATCAGCTGATTCAGAGTGTAGTTGACAAAATGACAGCCAGGCTTTTATCTACAAGTCATTTCAATTTGAAGCAAGTTACTCAAAGTCGGTTTCACTGTGAGAACCTCCTAGCACTTTTTGATTTACTGGAACCAACATCTTGGAAATATGATGAAATCTTATCGCCATGGCTGGAAGGTGAAAAAAAAATAAGGTAGTTGAGTGAACTCATAAAATTTGAAATTGACATCAATGACTTTCGGGATTTTGTTCATTCAAATGTGGAATCAAAGAATATTCCTCTTCCACCTACCATTGCTAAAGCTAAGAAAATAATGAGCACAATTGCTATTAGCAGCCAGGAAGCAGAACGAGGCTTTAGTGTTATGAACGATATTGCGAAAGCGGAAAGAAGCAAACTTTCTGTTAATCATATTTCCAGTCTGATGACAATAAAAATACTAGGAAAGCCTGTAGCAGACTGGGATGCTGTGTCATATGTCAAGACTTGGCTAAAAAGTCATCGTCAAGCTGATGATACTAGAGTTCGTGAGAAAACTGATACTCAACCATCGCAGAACGAACTGGCTATATGGAAACTTCTTGAATGAGACAGCATGATTGAGAAGGTAAATTTATATCTAAATTTTTTTTTTTTTTAAATTTCAGGATTTTATAGAAAATATAGATAGTATCACAAGCAGTGGTCGTTTCAATATTTATTTATTTTTCGATGAAAAATTAGTTTATTTTTAGATAATTATGTCATTAGTGAGTATAAAGAATATGCTAAATAATTTCTGCCAAAATGTTACAAAATGCTATTTGGAAAAGTTAAAATGCGTTGGCTTCCGAGGCTCCGCCCCGGACCCCGCTGGGGGAGCTACCGCTCATCCCAGACCCCCTAGCTTAATGACTCGCGCCATTGGCGCTCGCGATTTACACCCCTATCTGTATCAGAACCGGCTGTTAAGAAATTGGCAGCACACCCCTGCTTGGAGCGGTTAGTGAAGAGCAAGGTGAAAGGTTCTATCAAGACATAAAAAACGTGGAAAAACGATATCAAGGAAGATGGAATGTCAATATAATGGTTAACTACTGTTGGTGTTTGAAGAGAGATGTTTCCGAACCAAATTTCAAAAAGACATCTAAAAAGAGGAAGTTCGCCCAAATTTGATGTATAGGGTGTCCATAAATGATTACCCTGATTAAAGCATGCTATAACTTTTAAATAAACACTCGTATTCAAACAGTTTTAATCATAAGTAGATAAACATACAAAGTTTTGATACATAGTTAATGAAATTAATAAGCTTCCACATGTGCACCCCTAGTGGCACGTAAAATGTCTAAACGGTATTCACACTCACGCCACACATTTTCCAACATTTGTGGGTTAACTGTTGCAATTGCATCCGTAATGCGTTCTCGCAATGTCCTGATATCTGGAACAACTGTTGCATAAACCAAATCTTTAACATGACACCAGAGAAAGAAATCCATCGGGGTAGTGTCTGGTGATCTTGGGGGCCATGGGATTGGCCCGTCCCTGCCAATCCATCGATTTGGAAATGTTGCGTCGAGAGTTTCACGAACAACGTGCGCCAATGAGGGGGTGCCCCATCTTGTTGGAAGATGACAGTTGGCTGCCTGTCCTGCAGCTAGGGGATGGCGTAATTGGTGAGCATATTCAGGTACACAGTTCCGGAAACAGTGTTCTCAGCGAAGAAGAAAGGACCAGTTATCTGGTCATGCATTAGTCCACACCAGACATTGATCTTCGGACTGCCCCGAATATGCTCCCTTACGCCACGTGGGTTTTCCGATCCCCAAATACGCACATTGTGTCTGTTGACTCTACCACTAAGCTGAAACGTAGCCTCGTCTGAAAAGCAGATACGTAACAAGAAGTCATTATCCTCGTCACTACTGTTCAAAATGTCAATAGCGAATTGTTCACGTTTTGGACGGTCATCGGGCTTCAGTTCTTGAACAATTTGTACCCTGTAGGCGTGTAACTTCAAACGTTTGTGTAACACCTTGTGCACCGTAGACTTCGGTATCTTTAGTTGGCATGAAGCTTGTCTCACCGATTTCCTTGGTGACCGTGTGAAAGCAGTTTGAATGTTTTCCACCGTCCCATCGGAAACTGATGGTCTACCACTGCTCTTTCCCTTTTCCACGTTTCCAGTTTCCGAGAATTTTTTCATCCACGACGTAATTAACTTCACATCAGGTGGATTCTTTCCATACTTTGTTCTGAACCTTCGCTGAACACTGACAGGAGATTTTGTTTCTGCAAGCCACACAACACATTGTGCCTTCTCTGTCACAGACGCCATCTTAACTGAACAGCTACTACAGCGCTCCTAGCGGCGAATGCGGTAGACGAAACACACCAGCACAGAAACTCTATGCGTGTACGAGATCACCCGTAAAAAGAAAACGGATGTAAGATTCGTCATTAAAACATGAGAGCATACTGTTTTCAGGGTAAACATTTATGGACACCCTGTGTGTATATATAGCCAAACAAAAGTAATCAAAAATGATTCTTTCTGTGAATTTTATTTTATTACTGTTCTTTTACTCAGATTTAAATAAATAAAGTTATTTTGGTGTGAAGGTGAAAGTTTTAATTTGTTTCTAAATGTTTCGTCTAATATATATTATGTGCATAAAATCAAGAAGGTTTATTATTGATTTTGTGAGAAAATCTGATGTGATAGCAAAAACCTGATACCAGATTTGGAATAAGCACCCTAAAATTGGTATTATTTCACCTATTTTCAAAGAAACAACAGACATTTTTTTAATTTGTATACTGGTGTAATGGGGAGGGGAAAGAGTTGAAAATATAACGTGTCAGTGTTTGTAACTGTCGAGAAATTTTTGACGATAGAGAAAGTAACGTCCTTTGGAAACACGCTGCAACACTCTATGTACAGTGGAGAATAGAGGTATTCGCCTAAATAGACCAAAGATGACAGTTAAAATGTCTTTTTATGACCCTTTTACAAATAAATATAATCTATCCACTTTTTATTTCAGAAATGGAACATCTGAAGGAGGAGAGAATTGAAGATGAGAGTGTCGTACTGACCAAAATTAATCCCGATCTTTCTGACGAGCTGTCGTATCACAGAAGGAAGAGCGATGCGCAAATCGAGGCACCAGTTAAACGTTCGAACTTTGATCTGACTATTCTAAACTCTGAAAGCGTCGTACCTCCCAAAGTATTTAAGAAATTCGATATTCCTCATATTAGTCGTTCAGAAAATGCGAGTGTGAACAGCAGCTGGACTATGGGTTCCATGCGTAGTGTTAATAAACCTTATAAAAAGTATCGTGAACGAAACAACGAAATTATTAGTAAAAAATATTACAAATTCGCTTTCAATTTTATGTTTCCGAAAAACGAGATTTTTCATTCTGCGCTTTTGAGAATTTTCGTTCGTACAATGAGAGGAGTGAATGACATTGCAGGTAAGGGCTATTAACTATTATTATTATTATTATTATTATCATTTATTATTATAGTTTTACTGAGAAAACAGGATCGAAAGCACAGCAATGAACAGGTATACTATATAAAAATTTTGTATTATAACATTTATCTGTACTAAAGTAAACTATTTCTTTCTCCCCCATTACTATGAGCAACTTTCGAAGGTCAGGGTAATAAGTATAGCCAGGCACCACAGGGGGACGTAAACTACACTCGTTCCACAAATTGTTATTTATATATAAATACGAGTATATTGTTTATAGTGTAAAGTAAAAGGAGTAATTGTGGGGACTCGAGGGGCTAACCACCCTGACTCAATTGCCAGGACTAACCAGCCTTCAATCGAAACGCGCTCTGGCCTCAACTGCGGTTCGAAGCAGTTTGGAGGTCCTACACAAAATGAGCGGCTTATAGTCTGGGTGGAATTCACTGAGCAAAACCTCGGATGAACAGTTAGAGAATCGAAGGGTGATACCTCTTCGACTAATGAAGTTCTTGACGTCAATCACCCCCTCGACCTAAGCCGTACCCAAGTTAAACTCGACTGAGTCTGAATGACTCCGTTCGAGTAAGTAATGACCAGCGAATTAACCACTCCTTGACCTTGTACTCTTTGATCCACTACTAGGATAAGAGGAACCTAAACTATTAAATCCAGGACTCCTCAAATCCACAGAGCAGACAAGAGGGGGTTACGTAACCTAATACGTAGCAGTTAGTTCAGACCCACGGTAATGCCTAGATAAATTACCGTCCGCGAGCTAAACTTTACTTAAATTTAATAGCAATATTACTAGTTATCTAAAATAACACAAATAATTATGTTTATAGCCTAAATTAAATATTTATAATATATACACAAGGAACAGAATGGCTCCTAAGTCCGGAATAAGACAAATAACTTAAGATTAAATTGATAATAAATAGTGGTAATAGTAGCTTAAACAAAATTATTTACAATTCCTTTCAATGGAGAAATTTAAACTAAGTTCAAACGCTTAAGATTTCAAAGAGAATGAATCGCAATCCAAGCAGAGCACAAGCTTACGGCAGCAAAACTGAAGAAAAAGTGACCATCATTTGACTGATTGATTGCACTGGTATGCATATGAAATTTTTTTGTTTGCTGTGAGGGTTTTTTCAACTCATATTATATAATTCGACCATGCTGAATTCGAAAATGACATTGGTTTTCCTCAATCAGGTCAGGTTTTTTCTCTATTGGCCATTTATTATAAGTCCAATTTTATCCCCAAATTTATTGATTTTTTTAGCTTAAACACTGTAGATACGAGTAATATTATAAGAACACTCGTGAAAAATGAAAACATTGTGTGAATAAATACTTTTATTCGTACAATGAATATGGAAAAAAGTTTATTGAGGAAGGAATGAAGTTTTTTTGGCTTTCCGTCTGTGTTTTTCTTCGGGCACGTCTCGCTTCAAACACCAGCAATAGTCCGCCAGCATATTGATATCCCAGTTTCCCTGGTACCTCTCTTCCATTATTTTGATATCTTGGTGAAATCGTTCACCCTGTTCCTCACTATAATCCCCGCAATTTTCAGGAAAATAGTCCAAGTGGGACCACAAAAAGTGCATTTTTATGGACATGCGCGACCCATGAGCTTTGAAAGCTTCCATCAAGTTTTTGACAACAGACTCGTATTCTGGACTTCTACGCTTGCCAAGAAAATCAGTGACAACTGATTTGAATGCCTGCCAGGCATTCTTCTCAGTTGGAGTCATTGCGTTTTCGAACTGAGTATCCTTGATCAAAGTTCGAATTTGAGGACCATCAAAAACCCCAGCATTTAGTTTAGCATCAGATATATGAGGAAATTTACTCTCGAGATATCGGAATGCTGAACCCTCCTTATTCATTGATTTGATGAAATTTTTCATCAAGCCCAGCTTAATATGAAGTGGTGGGAGCAAACTTTTTGTTGGTGGTACAAGGGGCACTGAAACGACATTATGCGACCCAGATTCAAAATTCTCTCTGGATGCCCATTCACGCTGTGCATAGTGCTTCTCATCCGCTCGGCTATCCCATTTGCAGAGGAAACATGGGTATTTCGTGTATCCCCCTTGCATTCCCAATACAAATGCCACAATCTGAAAAAAATGAAAATATTTAAAGAATTTAGAGAATTTGTTCTATCAGATAAAAAAATTTATGCATTGGACTGTATCACTTCTGTGGGGAAGTTAAGTGTTCTTATACGCTCTCAAATAACCTTTGGAAAAACAACATAGTCAATAGCAATAGTTTACTTATGATATTAGTATTACCTTCAAATCTCCACAGATCCTCCAGTTATGTTGGTCGTATACGAGAGCATCCAGTACAATTTTCATGTTATCGTAGCTCTCAGTAAGTTGTACGGAATGTGCTACAGGGACTGATGCAACCCTATTCCCAATGTTGAGAAGTACTGCTTTCAAACTTCGTTTAGACGAGTCTATAAATAGCCTCCATTCTGATGCGTTATATGGCAGGCCCAAGGATTCGATTAGCCCCTCAACATTGCAGCAGTACACTAAGGAAGAGGTATTTTCGTGCACTGCAAAAAACTTGCGGAATTCTTCCTCTCGTTTCCTATACCAGGAGAATGTTGTTCCCGGAGCCAGCAAGTTGTCCTCTCGAAGTCGTGAGCCCAAGATCTCGGCAGCTAATTTGGAAAGTCCTAAATCCCTGGTAAGATCATTAAGTTTGGCCTGGTTGAGAGGCCTCGGCTCATTTGAAGCGGTATTTTGAGGTATATACGACTGGGACTGGTCATTGGCATTGGTCATTGATTCATCATCAGAATCATCGAAGTCCAGGGTTTGAGGTGGGTCGGGTATTGGAATTCCAGGACCATGGGGTACAGGTCTCATAGCAGAAGGAATGTCAGGGTATACAACAATGTGTTTATTCTTCTTGTTAACTCCTGAAAATAGAAACACAGAAACATGGATATAAAACTTGCATATGAAATAGAAGAAAGCATTCAGACAGTGGCGGCTCGTGAGGGAAGGCTGCGGTCTGTAAGATATGAAATAGGTCGATGGAGTCTGTATATTTCTTTCTTTTTCATTCATATTGTCCCTTCGGGGACAATATGAATGAAAAAGAAAGAAAATATACAATCATTGTATATGTAAATGTAACTTGTATAACAATATGTATGTGTAAATGTATTTTCTATAACAATATGTATATGTAAATGTATGATTACCATTATGGTGAATATTATGCTATATATGGTGAATATTACATTATGGTGAATATTATGTCAAGTTTCATACGAGGATTTCAAAATATTTAAGAAAAATAAATTTATAAGCCCACCTTGGAGGTTTGTCATGCAGAAATAGCAATCTGTCACGTGATCCTTTCCTTCTCTCCAAATCATGGGAATTCCAAAAGGCAAAGATTTCGCTCTGCCTTTGCTCCATCTTCTCAAATTTTCAATGCACGTCTTGCAGCACATATGAGGGGCGAAATTTTTGTCCTGGTCCCCTAGCTTAATTCCAAAGTATGCTCTATACATTGTCTTCACAAATTTAGTGATTTGGGACTGGTTATTTGGCATGGTAACCGTCCCACATATGTAGCAGAATCTATTGGGATCATTTTTACACGCTCTATTCATTATGAAATATTTTATCTATATGCCTGAAAAGTAAAAAAAGATATTATACAAGTGAAACAAGTGATGATAGATGTTACTGTTCCAATTCCGCTTTGACAAAATCACGAAAAATTCTATTTTACTTATGAGGCCATAGCCGGATAACCTGAGCTGATTGAGAAAAACGGATTGCAGATTCGAAATCAGCAGGAAAAACTCTATAAGAATCACTTACAAAACCCTTGACAACAAAATTGATGCATACCAGTGTTGTTTGAAGTTTTATTTGGAAGAGCTCAGCCAGTAAGGCTATTTACATCCTCCAAGACCAAAACATCAAATTCCACGAGAGAACTTCCACTCTTCCTACATCAAGTACTGGGTCTATTATTAGTGGGGATGAGATAGAAAGAGAGAAAGCACACCATTACCTTCTTCAGTTCTGGGGTCAATTCCAGAACACTCGGAAAGGGATGAACATGAGGCCTCTTAGTTCTACTAAACATGAACTGATAAAAATGGAACCAAGTCAAGGCCGTAGCCAGAGCTTAAAAACAGACGAGGCGAAAATAGCCCTACTAGCCCTACTGATGCCGTTCTTTTCATTTTTCACCAATAAAACAAATACTCAGGCAACAAAACAATGACAAGCAGTTGGACATGTCTGTGCCTACAGTACAGAGTTGCCAACTGAAACTTTCAGGAGCGCTAGACTTTTGCCTAAAAAGCGCTAAAGAGCGCTGGATTTGTACGACTCTAGGTAAAATCGAATTTTTGTACTTAATAATTAATAATAATAATAAATTATTAATTATTTTATATATAATTTTATTATAATTATAATTTATTATTAAATTAATAATTAATAATATAATTTGTATCAGAGAGGTAAAATCCTATTTCTGTCAATTTCCTCAGATTTTCTTTGAAATTCAATTTCCTCATTGATCTAAAATGTCCGTTAAGCCAGACGAGGCGGCCGCCTCGTCTGCCTCAACGTGGCTACGGGTATGCACGTACTAAGTCAACAGTAACAGCCAGATGAAGTAACTAGGAGGTAACTGATTAATAAACCTGTAGGAATGGAAATCAGTATACAATGCAAGATTTAGAACTCTTTCAACCGTCCAGATGCCACTACAAACTTGAATACTTGGTCCATAGTGAAGTTTATCAATGGGGAAGAAAAGCTACCCCACCTAAAAGGACAGATAAAGTAAAATCCCTGACACCATATTGCAAAAGAGGATCTTAATTTTTTCCTTTGCTTAGCATAACATGGACAAAAAAGGAAGAAATGAGACAGTGTCTCTGGTAAATTACAACTAACACATAATGGGGAGAAAGCAAGTCAAATCCGATGTAAGTAGGCCTGGAGGCCTACATGGCCAGAACGGAATCGAAATATTATAGAAGCTTTATAGTGGGAAGATGGTACAGGTCAATTTCTTGTGCCAAGAAGGCTTAAACGTTCCATAAATAGTTGAGTGCCGTAATTTCTCCCATTGGGTTTTGTAATAATTTTGCACTGCCACTTTAGCTATTGCAAAACCCTCGCCTGCGTGGAAATATAGTGAAGTTGTAGCAGGGAGGGAATGAGCAGCCCTGGCCAGTGTATCAGCCATCTCATTACCTTTAATTCCAACATAGCTCGGAACCGACTGGAAGGAAACCAGAATTCCTGAAGCAGAGAGGGTCTTCAGTAAAGAGTGGATAGAAGTAGTTAGGGTCAGATATGTGGTGAGTGTGGGGGAGTTGATCAGGTGAAGAGAGGTCTGGGAGTCTGTAATTATTAGGACATTACAAGCATTATTTGTGGATACCAAAAAACATAATGCCTGTTGGATGGCAAATAACTCTGCTGCCTGTATACTATGATTGGGGATAGTTTCCAGGAAAAACACCTTTCATGATTTGAAACAGAAACAGCTGATGAACAAGATGGCCCAGGCACATCTATCTTAGATCCATCGGTATAAACATACAAGTAATCTGGATACTTCACTTCCAAGTATGCGGAGAAACACCGCACAATCACTTCTTTGCGGACAGGAGGTTCATAAAAAATGAGACAGACAGACAGGTTGGTACCAGATTCAATCTCCAAGGTGAGAAAGAAGGGAACACTGGAACTGTAAAAAATTTAAATTGTAATTGATATTTATTAAGAAGTCCAGTAGCTCTAAAGAAAAAAAGGTGGCTTATTTTTATTTGCCACAGTGCAGTCCACTGCAAGGATCAAGGGATAATCCACCTCGAACGACTGACGTAAAGGATGGAAAAAGGGGGCCATCATTTGACAACCACACGCTCCCAGATTCAAGATGGCGCCACGATGGGCGGAGCTTACAAATATTGCGTGTCATTCCTCAAAGGAGCGTTTTCTTGGATTAGAAATATATATATATATATATATATATATATATATATATATATATATATATATATACACACCATATAAATTTAAATATTAATACTGTGGGAAATAATTCCCACAGTAAAGCACTTTCATTTATATTCATTTATTTAAAATTGAAGACATTCGCCTAAGCGGGAGAGTGTCTTTTCAGTAGGACTGTTACTAGTGTTCTACCACAGTATATATCGGTAGCGGATCCAGCACTCGGTTCCACCGTGCCCGGAACGGGAGGCGAACTCTGAAATATAATAGGAAGATAGGTACATTCATTCGGAAGATGAAGTAAATGTTTACCTAATGATCGACTTGGGTATAAAAATGTTTATTTATAAGGCTAGTTTTTTTGTGCGTAATAAATTTCTCTTCCATCACGTCTGTTCCAACGGTATTTATAGGGATATTATTGTTTCAGCCATTAGCGTATTTTTTATAATTTGTTGTGTTTGTGTGTGACTTTATTGGCGCCTCGGTGGTGTAGTTAGTGGTTAGCGTCGCTGACTACGAATCTATCGGCCCCGGGATCGAGACCCAATGACGGCAGGCGGCGCGCGGCAAAACCCAGCTGTTCATCCTTCCACATAATAAAAAAAAATTGGGTGGTAGATAAATGGGTAGCCTAGTGGTTAAGACGCTGGGCTGCTGGGGGGGCGTGGTTCGGATTCCACGTTAAACTGTAGGTCTAAGGTGGAGTGACAAGCTTGACCTTCGTCAGAATGAACAATTCGGGCGGAAGCTAAACCAAGGTCAACCAAGGTTATATGATTTTTTAAACTTTTATTCCCCTAACCCCATTTATATTATGGGCAGATAGTTCCGAACTGCACACTTTCGTGACGAGCTTTTTAGGAACGGAACCCTCGTGCAGGTCCGGGGATCACTGTATATATATATATATATTAAAATTATTTCACGAAAGTAACACGTGAAAAATATTTATGATGAATAAAACCACGAAAGAAAGGAAACACAAAATGGTGCTCAAGCGCTTTCGTCTAATGACATCCTCAGGAACACTGAAGTACATAAAAGGGTGACAGCCTATATATAGGTTACAGAAAGAAAAAAAAAGAAAAATAAATAAATAATATATATATATATATATATATATATATATATATATATATATATAATAGGAATATGAAAACAAGAGATACGACTCTCAACATTTATTGGCCAAACGTTTCGGTCCGCTCAGGGCCATCTTCAGTGACTAAATAGAAGCATCTAAAAATAATCATAAAACTAAAGTAAATACAAATGTCAAACTGTACGATAATAAAATCTAACACAAAAAAAAGTTAAAAAGTTGCTAAAAAACTATCTGGATTATAAAACAAAATAAAAGTAAAATTAAAACAAACTAAAATTTCAAAAATTAAAAGTTTAAAAATGTTAAGTTTAAAATTTAAAAATTTAAAAAGGACTAACCTGGATGGTAAAAGTTACAAATAACAAGTGGAGAGAAAGGAAAAAACAACTTAAGTCAGTGCGTTGGTTACGTTTAAAAGGTGTTGGTTGGTAAGGAAGTATGTAATTTTATCGAGGAAAGGCTATCGTTTAGTTCAGGATTTAATTTCTTGATAAAAAGGGATTCTAAAATTTTAAGATCAAGTGAATTAGGAGCAGACGACAAAATCGCAAAGGAGTCCTGGGGGCCGAAACGTTTGGCCAATAAATGTTGAGAGTCGTATCTCTTGTTTTCATATTCCTATTGAGGATAAGGTTCCCGAAGAACATTTCTATCGTAACTATATATAATATATATATATATATATATATATATATATATATATATATATATATATATATAATATATTATATATATGCAATAACGGAGAAGTAAAAATAAAAATTAAAAATTAAAGGATTAACAGAGAGGCATACAGATTTGTAAGGAAAAATATCGATTTTTAGCACAAGATCAAATGAATTATAAAATACAAATTTATACTGGAAATCTGCCCGGGTTTTAACACTCTGCCTTTTTAGGTTAAGTTTCGATGTATATAAAAATAAAATGAAAATTAAAAGTTAATAAAGTAGCATACAAGTTTACCAAAGATTTAGCGTTCTACCCTTCTTATCTAAATCTGTTTTGAAGGAATTCAAAACAACAGGATCGAGTTGAAAAAGACCTTTGCTTATGTTGAAGTTATTTGAAAGTTGGATAATGGCAGACTCAAGAATATTTCTATTAACAATGTTGCTAGAGTGGAATAAAACTGAAGCATTATTCCAATCATACAGTGGGATAACTCTGACAAATGGACAAAAAGGGCACTGGACAACTGTCCTGTTCTAACGGAATATTGATGCTGTTTTATACGTGTGTGCAAATCCTTTCCCGTCTGACCTATGTAAAAGGAATCACATTGTTTACACCCAATTTTATAGATAATGCCTGAATTATTGGTAGGGCTATTTTTTACTACGATATTTTTCACAATATTGTTATATGAAAATACTACATTAATATCCAAAAGTTTAAGTACATTAGCAATGCCTAAAAAGCCCGGGAAAAATGGAAGTACTAAAATATTTTTTGACAGGGTACGAGTGTTATTATTGACACGATAGAAAGTTCGTTTTGCCTTGTTGAGACAAGATTCCATAAACGCAGATGGATAACACAGATCACTTCCAATACCGTTGATTTTTTCCAATTCGGCATCGATGTATTCCGGACTGGCGATCCTAAGGGCGCGGAGAAACATTGATGAAAAAATGGCCTTCTTAGTGGGGGTGTCATGTCCCGAGTAAAAGTGTACGTAGGACAAATTGTTTGTTGTTTTCCGATAGATACTAAACTTAAAACCTGGGCTTTCCCTATGTACACGCACATCCAAAAATGGGATTGAATTGTCTTGTTCCACTTCTAAAGTAAACTTAATGGAGAGGACTTGATCATTTAACTGAAGGAGGAAGTTATCCAGGTCACGATTCATGGGCCAGATACACAAAATATCGTCGACGTACCGCAACCAAGGGATGCCAACCCCCAGAATTCTCGGAATGTAAGTAATTTCGAAAAACTCCATATAAATATTGGAGAGGAGGGGCGATAAGGGGTTGCGTTTATGGAATCTTGTCTCAACAAGGCAAAACGAACTTTCTATCGTGTCAATAATAACACTCGTACTTTGTCAAAAAATATTTTAGTACTTCCATTTTTCCCGGGCTTTTTAGGCATTGCTAATGTACTTAAACTTTTGGATATTAATGTAGTATTTTCATATAACAATATTGTGAAAAATATCGTAGTAAAAAATAGCCCTACCAATAATTCAGGCATTATCTATAAAATTGGGTGTAAACAATGTGATTCCTTTTACATAGGTCAGACGGGAAAGGATTTGCACACACGTATAAAACAGCATCAATATTCCGTTAGAACAGGACAGTTGTCCAGTGCCCTTTTTGTCCATTTGTCAGAGTTATCCCACTGTATTGATTGGAATAATACTTCAGTTTTATTCCACTCTAGCAACATTGTTAATAGAAATATTCTTGAGTCTGCCATTATCCAACTTTCAAATAACTTCAACATAAGCAAAGGTCTTTTTCAACTCGATCCTGTTGTTTTGAATTCCTTCAAAACAGATTTAGATAAGAAGGGTAGAACGCTAAATCTTTGGTAAACTTGTATGCTACTTTATTAACTTTTAATTTTCATTTTATTTTTATATACATCGAAACTTAACCAAAAAAGGCAGTGTTAAAACCTGGGCAGATTTCCAGTATAAATTTGTATTTTTATAATTCATTTGATCTTGTGCTAAAAATCGATATTTTTTCCTTACAAATCTGTATGCCTCTCTGTTAATCGTTTAATTTTTAATTTTTATTTTACTTCTCCGTTTATTGCATATAAATATATATATATATATATATATATATATATATATATATATATATATGTGTGTATATATATATATTATTTATTTTTCTTTTTTTTCTTTCTGTAACCTATATATAGGCTGTCACCCTTTTATGTACTTCAGTGTTCCTGAGGATGTCATTAGACGAAAGCGCTTGAGCACCATTTTGTGTTTCCTTTCCTTCGTGGTTTTATTCATCATATATATATATATATATATATATATTATATATATGTGTGTGTGTGTTGTGTATATTGCGCCTCGGTGGTGTAGTGGTTAGCGTCGCTTGCTGACTACGAATCCATCGGCCCCGGGTTCGAGACCCGGTGACGGCAGCCGGCGCGCAGCAAAACCCAGCTGTTCATCCTTCCACACAATAAAGAAAGTGGTTGGTAAATAAATGGGTACCCTGGGTGGCCTAGTGGTTAAGACGCTGGGCTGCTGGGGGGGGCGTGGTTCGGATTCCACGTTAAACTGTAGGTCTGAGGTGGAGTGAAAAGCTTGACCTTCGTCTGAATGAACAATTTGGGCGGAAGCTAACCAAAGGTTATATATAAAATTTATATATATATGATGAATTTCACAATTAAACACATGAAATGAATGAATGATGCAAAGTGGGTTTCCTTGTGGGTTTGCATCATATACGTATATACAGAATAACGATCATTGGATAAGAATTCAAGCATTTGGCCATTTAAATTACTAAAATCGCACAGTAACGACCGTTACGACGGTTTTTTTTTTTTTTCTAAATGGAGATGGGTTAGCTGTATAAATGGCACATTGCTATATACCCTCATCCCTAGGCTATGTATGGTATAAAACTCGCTGGCATTGATCAAGCCAACTCACAGATTTTTGGACAAATGTCATATGCAGTGAGAGTTGAGGTTGCATGCGTGTAACGACCGGTACGCTGTTTCTTTCACTTTAAAATAAATAATACATATTAAAATTTCAAAACAAATATACCCCTGTATAGCAACTATATGTGAAGCATCAGTATCTTCAGATCAATACAATATGATCTACTAGTTAAAGTTCAACCTTAACTTCCTACCGAATGTAACGACCGTTACGATGGAATGACGCTTCTGAAAGATTCCTCTCTGTTGGCGGTAGCATTAAACAAGTTAAACCAAGGGTTTTTTTTCATTAGTAGTAGGAATAGAATATGGAATGTACGCCTCCATGCCCGAGAGATCACCTCCGTGATGCGCTCAGCACACTCGGAAGGACACCGGCTACAGAAGCAGTAATCATTCCATACGAAATCATAGAAGTAATGCCTAAGGGCCTCTCAATCAGTGGCGCCAAAGTGCCAAAAGCGCCTCCTCTTGGGAGAATCCAAAGGCCGGATTGGAGCGATAGGACAGGAAACAGATATAAGATTGTGGTCGGAGGAGCCCAACGGAGAAAAAAGTTTTATAGAGTAAAAAGAAGGATGAGAAGTAAGAAATAAATCCAGAATGTTGGGCCTGTCTCCAAGGCGATCGGGGATACGCGTAGGGCGCTGTACAATCTGCTCTTGGTCATTTAGGATAGAAAAGTTGTAAGCTACTTCACCAGGGATGTTAGTGAGATGGTAGGAAAGCAAAGGTGATGGTGAGCATTGAACCTCCTAAAATGGAGATTTCAGTAAAGGGAGAGCGGGATAGAGTGCATTTCACTTTGGAAGTGAGGTAGTCAAAGAATTTTGGATAGTCAGTAAAATTACAGAGAATTAGGAGAAAGGTAAACAGCGCAGATATATTTAGTTTGAGATTGGCATGTAAGCCGTAACCAGAGGGTATAAAATTCCGAAGATTCGAGTTCGGGAATACGAGACCAAGTTAGGTCATTGCGTACATATACGCAACATCCACCTTTGGAGTGAAATTGAGTATAGAGAAAGTAAGAGGGTACAGGAAAGGGGTTGCTGTCTGTCGTCCCAGACACCTGAGTTTCAGTGAGGAAAAGAAGATGAGGTTTAGAGGAGGAGAGCTGGTGTTCAACAGATTGAAAATTTGAGAAGAGGCCACGAATGTTGCAGAAATTAATGAAAAGTAAATCAGGCAGAGGCCCAGAACATCTCAAATGGGCGGTAGCAGATCCAACCCCGCTACCTGGGTCTGCGTTCCCGGTATCGGCAGCGGAGGAGCCAGAAGTGGGGATATTTATGGCCCCCTCCCCAGGGGACTCCGAGGCTCTTGAAGTTGATGCTATTTTTGTTTAATTTTGAAAAGATTATGTAGTGTGTAAGATGCATGTATATGCAGTGAGGAATAGGGAGAGGAGTGTGTGTTTGAGAGCATACTGGACTGCTCACAGGGTTGCTGAGACACGGAAAAAGATCAGCTAAGGATTACAGTGACGGGAAAAACGGGAGTTCCAGCATTCCCTATCTTCTGTTTAACGTCCTCCCCGGAGTAATTCCCTGGTCGATTGGTGTCGACAATCTCCTCCTAGCATGGAACTTGCTACTACCACCACTATGTGTATCCATTTTAATCAGGGAGATAAAATGTCTGAAAGAGGCATGCTCACATTTCCACTTTAAAGATGCACAAACAAAAGACGGAAAACATCTCAAATACCAACTGAAGGAAAAGACACTGCGTCGATTTAAGATTTTATTAAGAAATAAGAACAAAAATAAAATAAAATATGAGAAAGGGCAAGAATCCTCAGATATATATGTACCTCATCAATACATCCATCACCCGCCTATACAACACCACCCACAGCTAATTCAACAACACACTTGTCTCAAGGGTCACACCCATACAAAGTACTCGCGAGTGCAACTACCCATACACGAACCCACGAGTACAATCTTACGTATTATACACTGAACGTAATACAAATATAAGGCCAACATAGCCACTTAACCTAACATACAAGTACGAAAATAAGGCCAGCATAGCCATTTAACCCAACATACAAATACAATCTTATCATAACACAACTTAATATGCATATATAATCTTTGCTACATTACAAAAATAAGGTATTGTAAACCAGCAGTTGCCTGAACCAAGACTGCCATATAGGTGAGAGGTACACAGTATCTGAAGACAGGACATTGTACAATAACACATTAGAGCTGTTTTGGACTTTAGTAATGAAATTATATATATTCTTCCGGATTAACATTTGACTGGTAGGTAGGTTACGCGTAGTAAACATAAAACTGGCACTGCACCATTTTGGTTCCCTACATAGCATACGAAAAATATTATTATAAGCAACAGAGAGTTTATTCATAGCAGTTTTTGTATAGTTCCCCCACAGATGGGATGTATACAATGCAGTACAATAAGTTCTAAAAAAATCAGTTTTAACTGATTCTGAATACATACCAAATTTCCTTACTAGCATGTTACCCTGTACATGCAGCTTTTTACGTTGCGTCTCAATAGCAAGTTCATCTCGCAGCTCGTGAGTAATTAAATGACCTAAGTAAGCACACCGGACAAAAAATTAGTCACCCCTAATAGCACCGATAGTAGGAAGTTCAAGGTCACACAGAAGGCGCTGATGTAGCATTGGTAAGTGACAAGTAGCGGTGACGTAGCACACAGGATCAGATCTGTTTCGTGAGGTGGTGAAGAACAAAGTGTGTGTTGGATATAGTCTGCAAAATGGTCGTGAGGCAGACATTACTCAGTGGCAAAAAGGAGCCATCGTGTTTGGCAGAGCCCACGGACACAAAATGTCTGAAGTAGCCCAATTTGTTGGTGTGTCAACGCGTACTGTCCAGCGAGTTTACAAAGAGTGGTGTAGTTCGCAATCAACTGACAATCGACGGCGTAACTGTGGCCGGAAAACAATTCTCGACAATAGGGGCCGCCGCCATGTTTCTCGTCTAGTAACTGCAAATCGTTTTCAAACCAGAGAACAATTGCTCCAAGAAACCAATGAGGTTCTCCAGCGACCAATTTCCGAACGGACATTGCGACGAGAACTGCATGCGATGGACATCTGGAGCAGGGTACCACGGAAGAGGCCACTGTTAACAGCAAGTCACAAATTGGCACGTTATAAATGGGCTCAGAGGCACAAAAACCGGACTGCGGCAGATTGGAAACGTGTAATTTGGTCTGATGAGTCCCGTTTTGTTTGTTCTCCAATGATGGGAGGCGACGAGTACATCGCAGGTCCAATGAAGCCTTTAATCCTGAATGCGTCGAAGGTGTTGTTCAGGCTGGAAACAGAAAGTGAAGCGCAGGAGTAGACACCCACGGACTCTGGCGGAACTTCGGGACCGGCTGATGAACGAGTGGCAGCAAATCGATGTTCAGTACATGCACAACCTCGTAGAGTCTCTGCCTCGCCGGATTCATGCGGTTATCAAGGCCAGAGGCGCCGTCACACGTTATTAGGTACATTCTGAGAGGGGTGACTAATTTTTTGTCCGGTGTGCTTATTTACATGTGTCTTTGACAGGTATAGTCTGACCATTCATTTCAAAAGACCCACATGATACATGTTTCAGTAGATTACACCTAAAAATCAAAATACAGCTCTTTGCCCCATTATAGGTGATGTCATTTTCTATACCATATTGTTCACATACCTCTAATAGTACTCTCAGCCCATGGGGAGAGGGTGACAGAAGAACAAGGTCATCAGCATACATTAAATGATTAATTTTTTCCTTTCCAATGACACAGCTAGTACGTGCAGTTTTTAGTTCAGAATACCTCCTTGCCTAACACCATTAGTTACCTTAAAACCTGGTGATACAGTGCTTTTCCATCTTACAAACATGGTCTGCTCTGTATACCAGAATGCAAGTATCCCTCGACACAAGAGTTTCTTGAAAAGTTCGTGATGGTTAACCCTATCAAATGCTTTTGATGCATCCAAAAAACAGGAATATACATTGCTACTTGACATTTTGTACTTTAGGACGGCTTCCTATAGCATATAAATACACTTTAGAAAGTATACTGGCAAGTGCTATTGGCCTATAATTATTCTTATCACAGATACTAGCACCCTTATTTTTAACAACTGACAACAATACAACTGACAAAATGGACTGTGGCAAGTACCCATGTATCATACAGCTTGTGAAACACATTGCAAGCATAGGTATTATACGATGGCTACAACATTTTAAATGTTCTGCTTGTATGCCATCTAGGCCACAACTTTTGTTATCATCTAACTTATGAATAGCTTTCCAGATGTCTGAGTCATTAATTAGTAGCTCCTCAGATCCCGAGACAATTAAATAAGGTTTCATAATGAATTTTCCACAGTTCTGCAATGTGTTTGCACCATGTGTATCCTCTATTACATTTAGCAAGGTAAGATTACTATTGTTAATTTTATTAACTTCCTTCCAGAATTCCCTACTAGAAATTTTGCTGTTGCCTAATTTTCTGGCTAGAGATTCTCTTCGAATTCTCTTCATTTTTCCTTATAAATCTAAGAGCACTCTTGAACCTAGCACGAGTTCTATTTTTCAGTTGGAAGAGTTCCTCCTGCCTAGGTTTCCCCATAGCAACCCATTCCACGAATACATTTTTTGCTACATCATACAAATCAGCACAGTATTCTGCCCACCCTGGATTGACACAACAAAAATAGAATAAAATAGAACAAAAATATCTGTATAAGATTAGACACAAAGCATCAGATAACAGTACACTGAGTGAACATTTTTAAACTAGCGCCTGACAGCCTTGAGGTGATAGCTGCTATGTAGCCTTGAGGCCACGTAGCAATTATCATAAATAAAGCCCTCAAAATTTGACTTGCACATACAGCAGCTATGCCAGTAAAAGACGAGTGTTAGCACTAAATTCTAGGATGAAGTCAAACAGTACACAAATATTACGAAGTAAATAGCGACCCCGATTGTGCCGATTAGCGAAAATGTTTATTATATCAGACATTTCATTATCTTCTATGTAACTGGTGATATCACGTTCAGTGTTAAGAATGACAAAATTCAGAAGTCTCTCCTGGTGGATGGTTGAGCGAAAGTAAGTTTTAATTTGTCACAAAGCTGAAAACGACCTCTCCGTGCTGCATGATGTGGCTGGGACAGCTGCTAGAATTTTGGCAACACCAGAATAACAAGGAAGAATTTTTGAAATACCGTCATCGTGAAGCCATTTAATTAATTTAGCTGTGGAATTTAAGATTTCAGTCCGACTCTCCTGCTTCAACAAACTATAAACAAACAATTTTCCTCTCTGACAAAAGTTGACCCTTATTTACACTATAGAAGTCACTCAATAATTCAGCATTTTCTTCCACATCCACTCTTTTTAGCCGCTTCACAACGGTTGCCAAAGAACACAGAATGTCTTGGTCATTTATTTCAAAACGAGCTTCGATTTCGGCACTGGATTTATCAATAGTTGGATAGAAAAGTTTGTCGCGATAATAGGTCTGTGGATCTGCAGACTTGACGACTGAAGCAGCAGCAATTTCCACATCAGTGTAAATTCGAAACGGGACCCGGTGGTGTGGAAGCTGCGGATCTTTGAACTCAAGAGTGGGATGGTCAGCAATTAGGTCCCTTACTTTTGCAGACATTATTTCGTTTTTTTCCACATTAAAAGAAAATCTCGATCATTTCGCAAAGCCCTAAGTGTTGAGATAACATTCTTTGCCGTCTTACATGCCTGAAAAATATCCATGTCTTCTGACTGAAGAAAACGAGATAAAGAATCTATTGTTCCCAGAATGTTTTTCAGAAGCACAAGCGAAAAGATAAATTCAAAGTCACATATGCTAATCAGCAAACCTTTGCATTCTGCTGTAACCTTGGGAACTGGGTCATTAATCCTTATCAAAGTTTCTATTTTTGCAGGAAGACGCTCCAGCAAAGAGAAGGCAGCTTCGTGGCGGCACGACCATCTGGTCTTAGCTTGCGATTTCAATGTTATAACCTTTTCGCCACGGGACTGTTGTACCTCCTGAAAATAGCGATGCATATTTAATTTTATGAGCAACATTGGATAGGAATTACGACATATGATAATTATTTATTTAATGTTGCTGCTTTACATCATGTGAACTAGTAAAGCCAACAAAAAGAGGTGGAAATGGGATACAGAAAAACTGGAAGGCAAGCAAATAAGAGGAGAGGGGCATCCAGAATAGGAAGACCTACATTAATTAAGGAAATAAAGGTAACAGTTTTAATAGAGAAAGTAAGACAGATAAAAAATTGATACCTTAAAAAGTGCATGACGCTTACAGCTGCCTTCAATGAAAGTATAAATCGTCTGTATTACACCAAGGCTATTTCGGAGAGTTTTGAGATCTGTTACGGATGCTTGGATTGCTAGATTCAATAAATGTCGAAAGTAGTGGATGTATATTGCTTGAGGCGAAACCTCTTGCATCAAAGTGGCCAATCCTCGTTTTCTTCCAGCCATATTTGAAGCCCTGTCATAGCCCTGGCCAACTATCTGTGTCATATCTAAACCGAAGTCTGTTAGCGTCTTCTTGATGAGGTGAAAAAGGGTTTGCCCAGTCGTAGAAGCGGTCACATAAAAACCTAAAACAAAATTATTGAAATATTTCAAGGAAAAAGTATTAAAAGGAGAGTAAAATCATCTCTTTACACAACAAGACCAAGGTAAACCAAACAACTTTTCCCCAGGCACCAGCATAACTTGCACCACCACAAATGCGTCACTACACGTTTATCATACGTTTCTATTCACAAATAAAAAACACAAGCAATATGCATACCTATGAATTTCTCCGCGATGACTCCTTTGGTGATGTAGCGAAGATATAGCGACAACTGCTCATTGTGGCTGATGTCTGATGTCTCGTCCGCTATGATGCTGAATGGGCCAGATATTTTCACTTCGTTAACAATGTGATGCAATACTTTGTTGGCAACTATCGTAAGGATCTCATTTTGGATGGAAGGAGACGTCCACTGAGAATGGCGTTGGGGAAAGGTAGAAAATTTGTCTTTGAGCCAAGGCAAATCCCTACAACGCAAGCTCAACAATTCTAAAAAGTTTCCAAGCTGTAAGTTACTAGACTCTCCGAGATTTCCTCTGTTTTCTTAATGTCCCCTCACTGCCACATTTTGTTTGGCAAGGTAAATTAAGGTCTCAATGATTTTGGTCAAGTAAACTCGGTTTTGCTGCACTTCTTCCTCTCGTTGTTTCATCAACTGCACATGAATACCACTTTGGCGAAGATTTTATGCCTCTGAAGATAACTATGCTAGCATATGATTTTCATGATGTATACTTTTTGCATGTTTCTCAAGTCTGTGCGTAGCACTTCATTTCTTGAAAATAAAAGGCTTCTGACTTTTAGGGCCAAACTTATTACATGCATAACAAGATGCTTCATCCTTTTCTATGTCATATTCAATCCAGCGATAATCATTGTACCACTTCATTTTAAATCTTCTGTTATGACCGGAGATGACTGTAATTGGCATTCTGGCCCGGTGAGTACTGTGGAACTAGAAGTATTTGGTGCCACATAAATTTTCTCTTGTCTGATGTGGGTTTCTTCTTTGTCGTGATTCTCCTCCTCTCTCCTCTTATCCTCTTCATCATCTACCTCTTCCTTTTCTTCATCACTGCACGATGCTTTTCCTTTATTAAGTGCTTTTTCTCTTTCATTTTCTTCTTTCACCTTGTCTGCTTTTCCAGCATCTTCCAGCAACTGTTCAGCTCTTATTGGAGATTCCTCAGAGTCAGAGATACCAACATCATCAACATGTGCTGCTTTTCTTGGAAGTTCTGCCTCAGTATGAAAAAAACTTGAAATCTTTGACTGAGATTGTGGCAGCACACAGACAGTATCAGGAGTTTTCCCAGACAATATCAAACTTTGATGATGTTTATTCATATGTCTAACTTTGAAATCATTGTCAAAAATTTCATTGCATGCAACACATTTGACTTTGTACCTGCTGCTATGTTGTCGTTTTCATAAGTTAATTCTTTGCGACATTTTGTTTTCCAACTAAAAGCCATAACAGTAAATCTGAAATAAAAAATAAGGAAGATTATTTAAGGTGATTGGAAAAATAAAAGCGATAATGCAAGCTATGCAACAAAACTAGTTTTTCATGAAGTATGAGAAAAATACAGTAATATAAATTATAATGATGCTATTATGTAAATTACTCTTCAGTTTTATGCATTTAAAATAAGATGCATACAAGACAAAACAACTGTACAGGTGTATACAACCATACAAGTGGTCAAATAAAATTAATTTGTAAAATAATTTCAGTTCACAGTTTTGCCTTCTAATCCTGTTTTCCTCCCTTTTTAATTTTTCTCTCATTGACATGATGTGATGAACCCGACAAAGTGAGGCAAAATGGACCCGACATAAAGGTTGACTTGGGGGGGGGGTCCAGGACCCCAAAACCCCCCGCCTCCTACGTCCATGAACAAAATGTAACAAGCGAGCTTTCAAAGTGACTTACAGAAAGCCTCGTAGGCATCCATCTTAACAATGTAGCCTATTTTAGCTAAGCTGATAACATCGCTTTCAAATTTATTTCGTAGTCAATATTTAACAAGCTAATGAGTAGTAATGAGTACTAATGAGTAATGAGCTAATGAGTACTACAATATTGTGTAGGTTTTGTTACAGCAATCATCTTGAGAATTGTGTGAAGTACAAGACTCCTCAAGCTCGCTTACAGCGAGTGAAAGAGATGTACTTGTGCAGTAACTGTTTTACGTTCGGTCACATTGCAGCGGGTTGCAGAAAAATAAGACGTAGTGTTTGCAATAGAAAACATCACTTAGCTTTATGTTTTCAGTCCAAGAAAAGAAATGATAGCAAAAGTGGTGGTGATCAAGAAACAGCGGAGAAGGATAGTGAGAAGCCAAATGAATCTGCAACAATTACAGCTCTAAATGCGGAGTGCAAGACTATAGATGGTTTACACTCGGGAATTGCTTTATCCACAGCACTCGTGTCCATTAAGAATAATAATGAAGTAAATAAAGTGAGAGCCTTATTCGATCAAGGATCTCAGAGATGTTCATGTTGCGTACCACTGCAGAAAGTTTACAAATGAAAGCGATGCACATGATTAAAGTGTAAGTTGATTGATTTAATTCCAAGGGTAAGCTGTCGTCCTATGACAGGGGTGGCGAACCTTTTTATAGACGCGTGCCAAAAAAAACTTGTAAACCATAAAAAAAATTTCGCGTGCTCACCAAAGTTTATATATATTACATCAAATTATAAACATTAAGTCTATTATTTTATACTCATTTTTTGGATAACAATTTCTATGCTGAGGCGTGCCAGGCAAATTTGATCGCGTGCCCAAATTGGCACGCGTGCCATAGGTTCGCCACTACTGTCCTATGAAGTAGTAACATTTGTTGTTATTGTTAAGGGTGGTCAAGTGCGAATGGAAGCTACTCTTGTGCATCAATTGCCAACACGCATAAATATGCTTGGTTTAAAGGGCACAGTTAATATGCTGAAAAATGAAGGTTCCATACTAGCAGACCCATTCATACCCAAGGAGAATGTAAGTGTGTCAATTCTTGTAAGCGCTGATTATTATTATAGCTTCATAGACGGTCTCAAAGTATGTGGAGGGGTATGTATCGTAAGGCGCCGTTCAAAAATTACATAACGCTATTTTTCCTAAAACCTGACACCCCCACCCCACTGTAACATTCCGTAACGTGTGGGGTGGGGGAAGTGTTACATAACATCTTACGAGGTGTCTGGTCTAGTGTTACAGAATGACGTTCCTGGGGGATCTGGGGGTGTCAAATTTTAGCAAAAATAGCGTTATGTAATTTTTGAACGGCCCCTAACGAGTAAATTAGGGCATGTGGTGCCCGGTCCCATACCATCGAAATACGGGGAATTTAAAAGTGGGACATCGGTAGATGAAGTCACTGTGTTGAGATGCGCGGTAAATGAGGCCTGTAATCACAATAGGGAATTACAGAATTTGTGGTCATTGGAATCTATTGGAATTGATGCTAATGTTCTCAAAAATGAAGACAAACTTGCTTTGCAGGGGTTTGCAAAAAGCGTAGAGTATGAAGATGGACACTACGTTGCAAAGCTTCCGTGGAAAATGAATCATCTGCTACTTCCCAAGAATTATGGAGTGGCAATTGGGAGATTAAATTCGACTCTTATTAAAAAAATTGAGAGAGAACCCTGAGAACCTTAAGCACTATCATCAAGTGATTAAAGTGAAGAAAGATTTGGCAACTACTCCGTTAAGAGATGTATTTGACTGCTCTGATGGGAAGCCTAGTCTCAACAACTGCTTATATTCTGGACTTTCCTTGGTTAATGAACTAGTGAAGACATTGCTTCAGGCCTGGATTAACCATTAAGCAAAATAAGCACGTGCTTAGGGCACCAAGGGAAGGGGGCACCACAGAGAAAACTTTTTAAAGTATAAATAAAGTTAAAAGTAGGCAACAATAAGCATTATTTTGCATCTTTTGATCCATGTATGTTGAAATACTATGTATCTTCAAAGTTAGAAAGCAATGGAATAAAAGATGTTTTGTTTCGTACAAATAATGATATTTCTTCATTAGAATTTCTTTTTTCAAAAATTGACCACCAACATCGATTTCTGTAGAAAGAATCGTTTTCAATAAATTTTTGTATTTGCATTTTTCCCTTAAAACAGTTTTTTAAAAAATGAATAAAAAAGTGTTGAAATTTGCATTTTTCCTGTTGCCCTAGTTATAAGTAAATAATTTGCTTATATTACTTACTGCGATTTAGTGTTAAATAAATAAAATTAAAAAACAGGTTATATTTAATATAGTTGTGGGGTCTGGCCTGGGGGATGGCCTGGAAGAAAACTGAATTTTTAATCTATTATTTCACATTCAGCACTTATTGAGTCTTAATTTCTTGTCAGTTAGACAATGGAAGGGTCGAGGGGGAACCATTGTTGGGCTGTGCTTAGGGCATCAGTTGGCCTTAATCCGGCCCTGCATTGCTTAGGTTTCGTTTGAGGAATTTCGCTTGTACATATAAGCGACATAGCTAAAGCATTCTTAATGATATCTCTCCATGAGAAGGATAGAGATGCAACTAGATTTCTGTGGCCTGAAAATCCTAGTGATCCGCAAAGTAGTATTGTAACATATCGTTTCCGAATGGTATTATTTGGTGTCACTTGTAGCCATTTTCTTTTGAACGCTACCGTGCAACATCATTTACAGATGTATGCTTCAGAAATAGCTCGTGAAATTGAAAGGAATCTTTATGTAGATAATTTACAAGGAATAGCTAATAAAGAACAGGAACTGATTCGATTCTATTTTGAGTCGACACAATTACTGGGAGATGCCTGGTTCAACTTAAGAGAATGGGCAACTAATTCACTGAGGTTACAAAAGATAGTTTATTCAAATAATGACGTGGTAATTAATCATATAAAACCTATTAATGTACTTGGGTTACGATGGAAATATGAAATATCCGCCGAGAATCCTATCGCATGAAGCTGATATTAAGAGAAAAGTGCTTAGTGAAGTGGCAAAGGTTTATGACCCCCTTGGATTTTTAGTTCCAGTAACTACCACGGCGAGAATTCTTCCACAGGAATTGTGGAAGCTGAAGGTTGCTTGGGATGAACCTTTGCAGGAAGATATTCGAATGAACTGGAAACGCATTGCCCAAGAAATTCATATGGTACTAAACATAGAAATACCTAGTAAGATAAGTTCTCTGAAGGAGAAAGTACAGTTGCACGCCTTTTGCGATGCAATTGTTCGAGCTTATGGTACAGTTCTATACCTTACATCTGTTGAGGATTCTAACATCTTGATGGCCAAAACGAGATTGACACCGATAAAAGAAATGACTATACCACAACTTGAGTTGACGGCGGCAACTTTATCCGCTCGGGAATTGGTCTGACTAAGACTTCCATAAAGAAAGTACCGTATTGGGAAAGGCTTACCTAACTGTTGATAACCTAAGAACACTCAGTCGAAGTGGAGTAAGTTTTGAATTATAGATCTATAACCTATGCTACTGATAATCTTGACGTATGAAGGCGAAGGCAAAGGCGTATGATAGGACATCGAGACAAGAGGTTTGGAGGTGCCTGATGGAGAAGATGGTCCCAGAGAAGTACGTCAGATTGATTCAGGAAATGTATAGAGGGTTACGACGAAAGTGATGTGTTGTGTTGGTGTGACGGAGAGTTTTGGAGTTGGGGTTGGTCTGCATCAAGGGTCAGCACTGAATCCATTCCTATTCAACGTGGTGTTGGATGTGTTGACTGAGGAGGTTAGAGGGGTTGCTCCTTGGTGCATGATGTATGCCGATGATGTAGTGTTGTGCGCAGAAACAAGACAGGAGGTAGAACAACAGCTAGAAAAATGGAGGGAGGCATTGGAAAGTAGAGGTATGAAAGTTAGTCGGAAGAAGACTGAATATCTGAGATGTAATGTACAACCTGATGAAGGAGTGGGAGTGATGTTAAACAGTGAACTGATCAAACGGGTAGATCGTTTTAAATACTTGAGATCAGCAATCGAGGCAGAGGGGGGAGCAGAGGGAGAGGTGAATCGTAGGATACAGTCGGGATGGAGGAGCTGGAGAGAGGTGTCGGGAGTTCTCTGTGAGCGTAGGATGCCGGTGAAGCTGAAAGGGAAGGTCTTTCAAAACAGTGGTTAGGCCAGCCATGTTGTACGGAATGGAGACGGTGCCCATGAAGAAGACTAGTGACAGAAAGATGGATGTGCGGTGTAACTAGAAGGGATCGAATCAGAAACGAACGCATTAGAGGAACGGTGAAAGTAGTAGAGGCGTCAAGAAAAGTCCAAGAAGCCAGACTGAGATGGTATGGGCACATGATGAGAAGAGAGGAGGATTACGTGGGACGTAGGGTGCTGGAAATGGAGGTGCCGGGACGGAGAAGAAGAGGTAGACCGAAAACGAGGTAGAGGGATTGCGTGGCGACAGACATCCGGGAGAAAAATTTGGACGAGGACATGGTGCGTGACAGAAGAGAATGGAGGAGACAGTGATGTAGTCGAGACCACCAAGTCCGAGACTGAGACCGAGACCGAGACCTGATCCTATGAGACCAAGATCGAGACCGAGATCAAAGGTTCGAGATCGAGATCTACCTTCCGAGATCGAGACCCTTAAAATTCGAGACCGAGATCGAGATCGAGACCAAGTTCATGCCCTTTCAATTTGTTTTACACTACTATGGAAATTAGACTATGTTAAGTATATTAATAAACTAATAACTACTTTCTCAGATGTAGTGTGTTGAATGCAAAAAGTGTAGCCTATAAATTAACAAATGAATATATATATATATACGTACTTTTTATTTATTTACTTCTTTTATATCTGTTACAGAAGGTTTAATGAACGTACCCACTACCCAGTTTGACTTGTGTATTTATTTAAAGCATGATAGGTGCTCATTACACTTAAGGAACATCAGCATGCTCAGAAGATCTGCTGAAGTTCGACTTCTGTGGGGCCTCATTATTATGCCTCCATGGCTAAATACACGCTCAATTGGAGCACTAGAGGCAGGCACTGTTAAAACAGTCATGGCAATATTGGCCAGTGATGGGAATTTATCCTTTTCTGGTGCCAAAACATTATTGGAGAGCAATTGTCTAAAATATGAGATTCATCGATCTCTAAAAGGTACCGCCGCAACTGTTCCCTGCGGTTCAAAATCTTCCCAGTTTCAACGTTCTTCTGCTTGGACCGATAGCTTTGATATTTTGCCATTAGTCTCGGAACTTTGGTTTGGCTCTTGAATTTATCGGTACTGTTTTCTTTATGCTGTATTTCTTGCATTATTTTTGTGTGAAGCATTTTATTTTTTCAAATACATATTGGATGGGAGGATAATCGTTTTTATCACGCCACAGAGGTTGACACGCCGTTTGGCAACACTAAGTGGCCTTATAATATATACTTATATACAGGGTGTTTCTAAAGTAACCATCTATTTTGCGAAATAATATGAATTATAAAAAAAAAACCTTTAAAACATGAAAATATATATATATATATTTGTAAGCTCGGCACACATTGTTGCTCTTCGTGGATAATCTTCTTCTTGTAAGTTGTGGAACACTTGAATGTGGTATGGCTTTTTCTTTAAATCATAACGTAGAATTCTGTAAACCGTTGTTTGTGGAATTTCTAATCTGTGGGATGCCCTCCGAATCGATAATTGTGGATCCTCTTCGAATGCTTCTTGAACAGATTCGATTCTTTCGTGAGATCTTCTTGGCCGTCCAGATCTACGCTCGTCATGCACAGATCCAGTCTTCATAAATTTGTTTACTAATTCGCGAATAGCCTGGTCTCTAGGGCCTGTTTTACGAAACCTTCTCTCAAACTTTTCTCTAATTTCATTGCACTTCATGCCTTTTATCCTCTGCATGTTACTACATAAACCCGTTCTTGCACATTCATCATCAATGATATGGATCTGAAAATAAAATAAAATAATTAACAAAAAATCGTGTAAAGCAATTGAAATATTATAAATACATGAATTTTGTATAACAATGCACATACCATTATGCCAATATAACAATTGTTTAAAATCCCCCTATTTCACCAAAATAGATGGTTACTTTAGAAACACCCTGTATATAATATATATAATTCTCTATTTAGTGTTTCCATTTTCAATAAAATTAATCTGACGGGGGTGGGGGGTGGGTGGGGGGGCAAGTTTTTTTGTAGCGCTAACCTAAAAAAATCCAGACCCACACTCTCCCGCAAGACAAACGTGGCAACTCAAAACAGAGTGACTGATTAGTGAATACCTAGAGTCCCTTACTTTTACAAACTTTCATAAACATTCTGAATTGTGTCTGTTCAACCAAGCCACCATCATGAGTATGCCAATAACATGTATTTTTCATTACGGTCTCGAGAGGTCTCGAAAGGTCTCGGGAGAAAAACCGAGACCGCGTCTGTCGAGACCGAGATCGAGACCGAGATCTAAATAGCGGAGACCGAGATCGAGATCGAGATCTGCAAATTGGGTCTCGAGATCGGATCTCGAGACCTACATCACTGGGAGAAGACTCATCAAGAACAGCGACCCCATATAGAGATGGGATTTAAGCTGCACTACAGAAGAAGAAGACTGATAATATTGACGATATGACTCTACTTACTCCTTCCCAGTTACTTTATGGCTATATAATGAGTGAGCTCTCAACACCCATAGAAGACTGATGTCAGCTATAACGAGCGTCCTTTCTTGAGGTCACGTCAACGTAGATGTGCGAAATTGAAGAATCATTTCTGGAGCAGATGGAAATAAGAGTATCTCCTATCGCCGAAAGAAAAACATGTCAACAAAGGGTCAGGTGTTCAAAAACGATATTCAAGTGGGCGACGTTGTATTAATTCATGAAAACGAATCGAGTGAATTGGACTCTCGGTCAGACTGAAGAACTTTGTTAGAATCGATGGAATTGTTCACTCAGTAAATTTAAAAACAAACCATGGTATTGTTAGTAGATCGGTAGTTCGCTTGTATCCATTGGAGGTAAGAGCAAAGGAGATTTCGAATACTACACAGCAGATGCTGCAAAAGGATCCATCTCGGAGACCCTTGAAACAGACAGCTAAAATTGCAAACTAAAATATTACAAGATAATTGACATATGTCAAGCTACTTCAGTTTGAATTCAAATATGAATATTAGACACGTTTTCCTTGGCAGGAATGTGTGGAAACTTTTTCCACAACTGAATGAGTAAGATAATTTGGATCACTTGAAGATCAGGGCCCCCAGCCTTCTTTAGTTAGCCTTATAAGGCTAACTAACGAAAATATCACGACTTAACATAACCAATCGTTAGGTCAACTGTACGCCCTTGACGATTGGTTAGGTTAAGTCGTGATATTTTCGTTAGCTTTATAAGGCTAACTAACGAAGGCTGGGGGCTCTGATCTTCAGGTGATCCGATAATTTTACCCCCACTTATATTTATGTATGTGTATATGCATTGTATTTTATTTTTCTTACGAGAAAATTTCTTCTTTAGTATAGTAGAAGTTTTATATGTCTTTCGGGGGAGCGAAACGTACGAAGATTCATTGCTCGTTTGATTCGTTTGCGACTCCAGACTCAGGGAGGGTTGCCAGATGTAGGAGAATTCTCCAAAAATAGGAAAATGGAATGGGCTGCGGAGAAAAAAATTATCCTAAAATTAAGTAGGAGAATTTTTTGGAGAATGAAAAATAATTTTAGGAGAATGTAGGAGAATGATGGAATTCAAAAAAGTCATAATGTTTTGCCTATAAATTTTTTTATTTTTATAATTTGACTATATAAAGTTATCAAATGACAATACCGCACATTTTGGGTAAAAAATGCTGGTTAGCGAATAACAGCACTGCTGCGCTTTGTCTTCATATTGCTAATTATATGGGTCAACGTACTTGGGTCTACTTTTTGTCATAGATAAGTTTGATTTCTGAGATGGCAAAAAATCAAAATTATCGTAAATTTTGGGAAAACTTGCTACAATTTAAAGGTAAGAAAACTATTTATGAAAGTCCATTAGAGTTGTATATTTAACCTATTTGAGAAGGTGAAAATGTGAACAGTTAGCCTATTATAGTAGTCTAATGTTCTCTTGCAATACAACATAACTTTTTTATGCATGCTGCTGGCTATACTATTACTGAGTTTGCCTTTTTGTCTTGATTTAGTACCATATATATATATAGCCAGATTTTCATCGAATACTGTCTCCCAAATTGCTTTCAAAATTCTCCTTATTATATATAATATATATATATATATATATATATATATATATATATATATTATATATAGTGGTACCTCGTTACTCGAATTTAATTCGTTCCTGGAGGCGGTTCGACTAATGAAAAGTTCGAGTAACAAACTAATTAATTGCCTTTAAATTAATAGAAATAGAAATAATGCGTTCCTGGACCCCCAAACTCGAATTTTAAACTTTAAAATATGCTTTAATTATACAAATTATTATATAATTATCTAATTTTATTAATTTTATTAATAATTAGTAATAATAATTAATAAAATTAATAAAATTTAAAGTAAAAAGGTAAAAAAGTAAAAAGTAAAAAAGGTTTTAAGTGTACTTACCAGAAGGAGGCTTGATGATGGGCTTGGTTGGAGGAGGAGGAGAGGGAGGTAGGTTCTTAGAACCTTTTGGAAGGTGAATCACCTTCCAGAAGAACGTCAGGAACGTCCACTTCGGGTTCCGACGTAGAGGGCTTGATCCAGCGTTCGAGTGTAACCTGACGTTGACGACCCTTCAAAATGTTCGAGTAGTGGCGTATAACATTGTCATTGAAAATATCAACACATCTGTCTGAAATTGCCTTGTTAGGGAACGTCTCCTCTACAATGGCCTGCACTGCCTCCCAATGGCTGAGGAGTTTCTTGATCTTCTCAGAAGGCAGGTTCTTCTTTTCTTCCTCCTCCTCTGTAGCGGAGACCTCATCTTCAGCCTCTTGCTTGTTCTGCTCAAGGAGGTGCTGGAGCTCATCTGTGGTCAGCTCCGTCTTGTGCTCATCCAGGAGCTCCTCCACGTCGTCGGCATCCATCTCCAGGCCCATGGACGTCCCTAGAGACACTATGGCAGGAACAACAGGTGCTTCCTGGAAGACCTCAAAGTCGCGATCAGCTACACATTCCCGCTAAAGCTTCCTCCAGGCAGAGTTCAATGTCCTGGTAGTCACAGCAGCCCAGGATTTGACGATGATCCGGATGGCATGAAGGATGTTGAAATGATCCATCACAAGAAGAGCCTTGAGGGGAAGACCCTGCTCTTCAAGGTACGACTTCACTTGAGGGGCGAACACCTCAGTGACCCACTCAAAAAAGAATAGCCTCGTAACCCATGCCTTTGAATTCGAGCGCCACACACATTCAAGTCTGTTATCCTGACGTTGGTTTTCTTGAACACTCGAGGATTTTGCGAGTGGTAGACCAGTAAAGGCTTAACTTTAATTTACAGTTGAGTGGGAACTGAAGAGCGTGGGAAGCTGTGTTGGCGGGCAAACGCTCAAACAAATATACTGTACGCGCATTACGCCTCGGGCGTTCGAGTAACGGAAATGCGCTCGAGTAACGAGTCCCTATTTTTTTTATATTTTCCGAATTTTTCGGTTCGAGTAACGATTTGTTCGAGTAATAGGTCGTTCGAGTAACGGGGTCACCACTGTATATATATATATATATATATATATATATATATATATATAATATATATATATATATATATATATTATATATAATGTTATAATGTTTCAGACCAACAAAGACCCTAGGATCCACTCATGGCTGGTCTACCTAACTGTGTTCGTAATCGTGTATTGTGTATGTCCTCCGTGGTGGGGTGGCGGAGGGGACCTACAATTTTACGTGGGTTCCGAACCACAAGAACATAAGAAACTTATTTAAAAACTGCCGGTAAATTGGCAACGACCAATTTTTACGAAACTAAATAATTATCAATTTAAAAATAATTAATTATCGGTTTAAAACTAAAGATAGAATCTCTCGGTCCAGAGGAGCAAGTCATAATAGACTACTATCCACAAATATGTTACATTCTATATCTATTTATAACGGACATGCAAATATATCAGATCCAAAGAATCCAGTCAATTTCATTACGGTATCCATCAAGTCACGGTCCATATCGATTGCGGACCAAGTCAAAATTTACAACCATATACATTATCAATTTAAAAATAATTAATTATCGACTTAAAACTAAAGATAGAATCTCTCGATCCAGAGGATCAAGTCATAATAGACTACTATCCACAAATATGTTACACTCTATATCTATTATATAACGGACATGCAAATATATCAGATCCAAAGAATCCAGTCAATTTCATTACGGTATCCATCAAGTCACGGTTCATATCGATTGCGGACCAAGTCAAATTTACAACCATATACATTACGATATATACACTTACGAGGAAAAGTGTAGGTGTGGCTGTAAAGACTGTACAGTAATGTAGAAATGTGTGTGCACCCATTATGGGTCTCCCATTTAAAGGTGTTTGTGGGGCAAGTGAAGATCATGAGTTTTCCAATACCTCACAGTACTATGGGGGGCACCGCTCGGCAGAGGAATCTCTTTAAATGAGGTGTGTAAGGACAGAGAGTATCCCCTAACCCAAGACGCTGCCTCCCTATATCCCACAACACTTGTGTTGAGCTGTGGGATCTATCCCCACAAAGCTTTAATTTTACTACCTTAAACTATACCCTTTCTATCAACATGCGCGTCCAATCGATTCTTAAACATGTTTATAGACGTGCTACTAATTACTTCTACCGGCAAACTATTCCAGCTATTTACTATTCTATGCGTAAAAAAGTTTTTCGCAACTGCTGTCTCGAACCTTCTACTTGTCAACTTACACCCGTTATTTCTAGTCCTATTATATTGAGATATTTCGAAAAAGCTATCTCTATCTACGTTATCAAACCCATTCATAATTTTGAAAACCTGGATTAGATCACCCCTTAACCTCCTAGTCTCGAGTGTAGTCAATTTTAACTCTTTAAGCCTATCCTCGTACGACTTTGACCTAAGAGACGGAATCATCTTAGTTGCTCGTCTTTGAACTCTTTCGATTTTGTCTATATCTTTGCGCATATGCGGATTCCAAAATTGGACCGCGTACTCCAAATGGGGTCTAACTAATGATTTATAAAGAGGAACTATATATCGCGCGATTTGTACTCAAAATTTCGAGCTATAAAACCTAACACTTTGTTCGCCTTATTGACCGCCGCTGTACTTTGTTTCGCTACTTTTAAATCACCAGTGACTATAACTCCTAAATCTTTTTCCTGCTCTACGCTTGTTAAATCTTTCCCTGACATACTATACGCAAAATTACCGTTACGCGAACCTATATGCATAATTTTGCACTTATCCACGTTAAATCTCATTTGCCATGTGACTGACCAATCAACGATTTTATTCAGATCTTCCTGAATTTTACTTCTATCTTCGTCATTAATCGCCCTACCACCCAGCTTCGTGTCATCCGTAAACTTTGAAACTGTACTGACTAGGCCGACATCTAAATCGTTAATATATATAAGAAAAAGCAAGGGGCCCAATACAGAACCCTGAGGAACGCCACTCGCTACATTAGCCCAACACGACTCCGCTCCATCAACGACCACCCTCTGTTTCCTGCCTCGCAACCATTCTTCTAGCCAATTTATTACTACACCCCTGATTCCATGAGCCTTAGTTTTTTCAATCAGTCTTTTGTGCGGCACCGTGTCAAACGCTTTTTGAAAATCTAAATACACTACATCAACCGCCCGATGTCTATCGTAAACGTTAACCACGCTTTGGAAAAATTCTAAAAGATTAGTTAAGCAAGATTTGTTTTGCAAAAGTGATGCAGAACTTACAAGCGAGAACACTGGAATGCTTGGCAACTAATGGAGCACATTTGAAAGGAGTCATTTTAAAAAAATAAATATTTCATAATAAACTTGTACTCTACTCTTTCGAATGAATATAGTTTTATGAAAGGAATTAAATATTAAGAATATTTGGCTTTTTTTTATGGGTCCCATTTATCTGGATCACCCAGTATATATATATAACAAGCCCTTGTGGTTTACTTCTAGAGTAGGAGACATTATAAAGAGTAGAGATACGGCTTATAGGCTACATAAGTGCGATAAAGACAATTTGTGGTTACGAAACAACTACATATCTCTAAGGCGTGAAGCGAAAAGTGTAATAAAAAAGTCCAAGCGCGAATATGAAATCTCCATAGCTCGTGCCGGTAAAGAAAACCCCAAGCGATTCTTTCAATACGTCAACAATAGAAATCCAGTAAAATGTGTCTTGGGGCCGTTGAAAAATGTTAACGGAGATCTAGTTTCTGAAAACAAGGAAATGGCTACCTTGCTAAACGAATTTTTTACGTCAGTTTTTACTATAGAAGATGTAACGAATATCCCTACGGTCATAGACATAATACCTTTTGATAATGGTAATATTTTGGATAATATTGTGGTTAGTGAAGGGGAGGTAATGCGCTATATTGATAAAATGAAAACGCGTAAATCACCGGGGCTGGATTCCATATATCCCATACAACTAAAAGAATTAAAAGATAGCATTGTTGTGCCGCTAACAAAGATTTTTAATGCGTCTATTTCTGAGGGGTGCGTACCAGATAATTTCAAGTTAGCAAACGTAACACCTATCTTTAAGAAAGGCGATAAAGGTGCGGCGGGAATTCTAGGCCAATCACTTTAACGTCTGTTGTAGGTAAGCTACTGGAATCAATAATTAGGGATCGTATAGTCGAACACTTAGAATTGCATAACTTAGTTAGAAATACGCAGAACGGTTTTAGGCGAAACAAATCTTGCTTAACTAATCTTTTAGAATTTTTCAAAGCGTGGTTGACGTTTACGATAGTCATCGGGCGGTTGATGTAGTTTATTTAGATTTTCAAAAAGCGTTTGACACCGTACTGCACAAAAGACTCATTGAGAAAACTAAGGCTCATGGAATTAGGGGTGTAGTAATAAATTGGCTAGAAGAGTGGTTGCGAGGTAGGAAACAGAGGGTGGTCGTTGATGGAGCGGAGTCGTGTTGGGCTAATGTAGCGAGTGGCGTTCCTCAGGGTTCTGTATTGGGCCCCTTGCTTTTTCTTATATATATTAACGATTTAGATGTCGGCCTAGTCAGTACAGTTTCAAAGTTTGCGGATGACACGAAGCTGGGTGATAGGGCGATTAATGACGAAGATAGAGGTAAAATCCAGGAAGATCTGAATAAAATCGTTGATTGGTCAGTCACATGGCAAATGAGATTTAATGTCGAAAAGTGCAAAATTTTGCATATAGGTTCGCGTAACGGTAATTTTTCGTATAGTATGTCAGGGAAAAAGTTGATAAGCGTAGAGCAGGAAAAAGATTTAGGAGTTATAGTCACTGGTGATTTAAAAGTAGCGAAACAAAGTACAGCAGCGGTCAATAAAGCGAACAAAGTGTTAAGTTTTATAGCTCTGAATTTTTAGTACAAATCGCGCAATATTATAGTAGTTCCTCTTTATAAATCATTAGTTAGACCCCATTTGGAGTACGCGATCCAATTTTGGAATCTGCATATGCGCAAAGATATAAACAAAATCGAAAGAGTTCAAAGACGAGCAACTAAGATGATTCCGTCTCTTAGGTCAAAGTCGTACGAGGATAGGCTTAAAGAGTTAAAATTGACTACTCTCGAGACTGGGAGGCTAAGGGGTGATCTAATCCAGGTTTTCAAAATTATGAATGGGTTCGATAACGTAGACAGAGATAGCTTTTTCGAAATATCTCAATATAATATGACTAGAAATAACGGGTGTAAGTTGACAAGTAGAATGTTCGAGACAGCAGTTGCTAAAAACTTTTTTACGCATAGAATAGTAAACAGCTGGAATAGTTTGCCGGTAGAAGTAATTAGTAGCACGTCTATAAACATGTTTAAAAATCGATTAGACGCATATGTTGATAGATTGGGTATAGTTTAAGGTAGTAAAATTAAGGGTTAGATAAGATAGATTTTGATTCTCTTTTCATTAAAGATCATAATAACCAGACTAGAGGTCATAGTATGAAATTATTTAAGCCAAGATGTAGAACAAATTTAAGAAAACATAGTTTTACAAGTGTTGTGGGATATAGGGAGGCAGCATCTTGGGTTAGGGGATACTCTCTGTCCTTACACACCCCATTTAAAGAGATTCCTCTGCCGAGCGGTGCCCCCCATAGTACTGGGAGATATTGAAAAACTCATGATCTTCACTTGCCCCACAAACACCTTTAAATGGGAGACCCATAATGGGTGCACACACATTTCTACATTACTGTACAGTCTTTACAGCCACACCTACACTTTTCCTCCTAAGTATATATATATATTGTAATGTATATGGTTGTAAATTGTGACTTCGTCCGCAATTGATATGGACCGTGACTTATTTTTGGTTGCCAAGGTACTGGTATTGATGGATACCGTAATGAAATTGACTGGATTCTTTGGATCTGATACATTTGCATGTCGGTTATAAATAGATATAGAGTGTAACATATTTGTGGATAGTAGTCTATTATGACTTGATCCTCTGGATCCAGAGATTCTATCTTTAGTTGTAAATTGATAATTAATTAGTTTTAAATTGATAATTATTTAATTTTGTAAAAATTGTTTGTTGCCAATGTACATGCAGTTTTTACATAGTGGAGCCGCCTCGATGGGCCGAAGTGGCCCCTAGTGTGCCCACTATAAAAATTTCATATGTTCTTTTGTTCTTTGTGGTTCGGATCCCACGTAAAATTGTAGGTCCCCTCCGCCACTACGGAGGACATGCACAATACACAATTACGAACACAGTTAGGTAGACCAGCCATGAGTGGATCCTAGGGTCTTTGTTGGTCTGAAACATTATAACATTATAACAACAATATATATATATATATATATATATATATATATATATATTGTCTTGAGCGTCTCCTGCTTCAATCTGGTCATGTCTGCGCTACCGGGAGCCCTTCCGCCCTCGGTGCGATGTTCCATCTACGCCGACGATCTAGCTGTCTATGCCGCGGGGACGAGTACCCCCCTCGTGGAGAGGCAAGTCCAACTCGCGGTCAATCGGGTTGAACGCTGGGCGTCGTCGGTGGGCCTTACGCTGTCTTCCCCGAAGACTTCGTGTGTGGCCTTCCTTCCGTCGAGGAGACGGGGATCCGGCGCCGTCCCGACCTTTAATCTTACACTCGGGGGTCAGTCTCTGGCCCTCGTTCAGTCAGTGCGTTTCCTGCGCGCGTTTCCTGCGCGAGTCTGCAAGACGTACCCTGGATTTGCTGGGACATCTGTCGCATACTACATGGGGCCCGGATAGGCGGACACTCCTCCGTTTGTACGTGTCCCTGGTACAGTCAAAATTAGATTATGGGAGTGTGGTGTATGGCTCCGCCTCCCGTACGGCCCTTCGGATACTGGATCCGGTCCTCTCTAGAGGACTGCGCATGTCATCTGGCGCCTTCCGCTCCTCTCCGGTTGATAGTCTGCAGGTTGAGTGCGACATCCCTCCCTTGGGGGATCGGAGGTCGTTCCTCATTGCTGAGCACTATCTCCGGATCCTCCGTCTTCCCAACTCTCCTCTGTTCCAGGTGGTGGAGAGGGCGTTCTGCCGGGATAGGGGTTGGTATTTCACCGACACGGTGACCTCCCTCCTCGATGGTATGGGCACTCCTCCTCCATCCGTTATACCGGTCTCTTTCAAGGGTGTTGCACCTTGGGAGAGTACCTCTGTTGCGTGCTGTAGGGCGTTGCGCCCCGTTCGCAGGGCCGATTCTGACTCTGCCTTGCTTCGGTCTCTGTTCCTTCAGCATGCGGCGTGTCACTCTGCATGTGTTGCGGTCTTCACGGATGGCTCGAGGTCGTCGGGGGGCGTTGGGGCCGCGGCTGTTCCCCAGTCGTCTGCCCTTGCTCCCCGATGTACCCGTCTCCCTGATGAGGCTTCCGTTTTCACGGCGGAGCTCTATGCCATTCTGAGCGCTCTGGAGGTGGTGCGGGAGCATCCGGATGGGTCGTTTGTCATCTATTCGGATTCCCGCAGTGCCCTGGATGGCCTGGAGTGTTTTGACCCTGTTCACCCACTGGTCCGACGAATCCAGCTACTGTGCCATACCCTTGTCGCTTTTGGTGGCAAGGAGGTGGTATTTTGCTGGTCCCAGCACATGTTAACGTGGCTGGAAATGAGGCTGCCGATCGAGCTGCCCGTTCCGCGTGCCGACTATAGGTTTCACCCGTGTCCCTCCCCTTTTCCGATTATATCCCTGGCTTCCGTAGGTTTTTGCGCTCCCGGTGGCAGAGTCGCTGGGATGGCGCTACAGATAACAAACTTTGCAAGATTAAACCCAAATTGGGATGTTGGGCCTCTTCCTTCCATCGGTCGCGCCATAAGGAGGTGGCTCTGGCCCGCCTCCGTATTGGCCACACCCACCTGACCCATGGCTATTTGATGGCCGGGGATCGGGTGCCCCGATGTCCCAATTGTAACGTTTTACTTACAGTTGCCCACCTCCTGGTGGAGTGTCCGCTTTACTCTGCGCTGCGCGCAGAGTATTTTCCCTTTTTGGAGAGCGTCGGGCCTTGTGATAGGCTTGGCGCTATTCTATCTGAAGGTCCCTACTTTTCGATAACCGGGTTGTTCTCCTTCCTCTTTCGCTCCCGACTTCTTTACCGGTTGTAACTCCGCTATGATCATTCTGCTTCCCCCCCCTCTCCTCCTCCTCCTCCCCCGTCTATTGTTCATTTCCATTAGCTGTTCCATAATCTTCGTCCTGTGTTCGCTCTGCTATCCACCTTTCTTTTGGTGGCCATGAGCGGTCATACTTTGAAACAAAAAAAAAAAAAATATATATATATATTATATATGCACTAAAATCACAAAATAACATATATATATATATATATATATATATATATATATATATATATGCACTAAAATCACAAATAATATATATATATATATATATATATATATATATTATATATATATATGCACTAAAATCACAAAATAACATATATATAATTATATATTATATATATATATATATATAATATATATACTGTGTATATATATATATATATATATATATATATGAAGAATTTAGGAGAATTTTGAAAGCAATTTAGGAGACAGTATTCATGAAAATCTTGCAAACCTGCTCCAGAGAGTTTGTCGTTGTCTAGATTCCATACTGATAACTTCAAGATTTGTCGCATTCGTTTGCTTCTTGATTTAGCTATTTATTAAAATTATCATATTTAATTGTTATTTACTTATTACTTTAAATTTGATTTGAATTAAATATAGTTTCTACATTTATTTCAGATTCGTTAATCTTTAATGTCCAGTTCAGCTGACATTTCATAGTTTAAATTAGTGTAGAGAAGCTTAAAAAGCAAGTCTCCACTGGTTAATTTGTTACACTTTGATTTTTTCCCCTTTGATTTACGCTGGTCCTATAACACTGTTGTAAGGCGGGATTAAGTTACATTGGTATATTATTTTATATACCTCTTGTTTGTTGTATTGTATATACCTCTGTTTTTTGTATTGGTGGTGGTGTAAGTTTTAATATTATAGTTGAAAGGTTAAAGCTGATAACCTTCGAATTAGTTTATGCCTACGGTTCATATAATTTGTCTCTCCCCATGGTAGTCACTCTGTATGAATCGCTGCTGTGACTGATTCAAGAGATTGGTTACCATACAGCCCCTCCTAATAATACCTCCCTCCTAGTTGAATAATTTATAGATATCATTTCGGGCTAATTACTGGACATGAAACAGCCAGTATCGATATTAGTTTTTCTATAAATAATAAGGGGGGTGAAAATAACCGAAAAGTGTCTTTCTAATTGGTGATCTTGTTGTACAATGAAATTGAATAACTAACTCTTATTTGCTCATGTTGTTCCTTTCATTTCATAAAGGTGTCGAGCGTAGAATCAGAATCTATGTGAATAATAGCGATAAAGGATCGAAACATAATAGAAACAACAGCAAACTGCAAATAGTTCAAAAAGATCTCTACCTATTTAACAGTGGATGGAGCGAAATTGATATTACATCTGCTATTCGACTGTTCAACGAAGTTCCACAAAGATCTTCCCGAACAACAACAACAACAACAATTGACGTAAGTTACATTTAATTAAATGTTTCGCATGAAATTTAGGAAGAATCTAATTTATTTTTTTCTTTCAAGATTCAGATTATACGACGTAAAAAATATTTCCCATAGTAGCCAAAAACAAAGTTTTTTGGTACGATAGCGCTCATAAGTATTCATACAGAGAAAGATTTGTTTTATTCATTTTTATTTTCTATATCATGCGTAGGATAGTTAAAAAAGTTTACCCTTCCTTTGGAAAAATTTATCAAATACGAAAATTAGTTCCACTCCAACATATAATGTAAAACAACAAAACATTTCGGGAAAATAAAAGTTAAAATGCAAAAGTTTTCGCACATTTATTTATAAAATTACTCGATACTTTGCGTCCACCTTTTGCTTGAATGACATCAATGATTCGTTTTAGGTATTTTTGTACGAGGTTTCGACATCCATCTTGATCTTTTATTCTGTGTACGATTAGAAACCTGAACTTTTTTTTTCTGTCCTGCAGTGGTAATTCTCTTAATAAATTCAGGAATACGTACATCTCTAAAAATGTGAAATGTATTGCATTAATTGTAAAAATCCTTTGGTAATGGTTCAGAATGCGGGCGCCACTTAAGCAAAATTTCGAAAAATACCATAGAGACAAAGTTGTTTCTCTCATTAAAATACTTTGATTGCATGTGTCGCATAGTAAAAAAAACGAAGTTAGAAAATTACGAAAAAATATAATAGCTACTTCAGTGTTTTTTAGGTATGAATCTAGGAAATTTTGAGTTGGCAACCCTACTATCGTTCATTCACTTCAGTTTGAAAATGGCTTCGGTCTGTGATGGATGTGCGGTGACGCTAGTATTTTTGGTAATTGTTACGCTAACCTAACCTAACATGAATGTTATTACATTATCATTTGTATAATTTAGGTCTCGGGGGTACGGGGGAGGAGCCCCCGTAAAGATCACGCATCACAAATTGATCGGTATAGGGTTTTATATTTAAACCTAGTTACTTTTTATGGTAACGGTTCAGAATAGGGGCCACTTCAATTTTTGTTTTTTCCTCCAAAACATGCTAAAACCATTGGTTTCCTGTTGTTTAGGATAAATCTGACCATCGCTATTACAGTAAATTATTGCTTGTGCTGTGTTCCCCCACCCAAAACCCCCGGTTCCCACGGTAGTCCCCCCAGATTGTAAGAGGGGTTGGGGAGGTGAAATCACTTCAAGCAATAATTTACTGTAATGGCGATGGTCACATTCATCCTAAACAACAGGAAACCAATGGTTTTAGCATGTTTTGGTGGAAAAAATACAAAAATTGAGGTGGTGCCCCTATTCTGAACCGTTACCAAAACTTTCTTAAATTATTCTATTTTGGATCAAAACATCAAAGATATAAATTGTGGTGGTTTTATTTTGCTCCTTTAATTTCTAATCTATTTTAATTTTTTCTTACTTTCGGGATATAAACTTTTTTTATTTTTTTATTATTATTACAGTATTATATATTCGGTATATGTAATTTTTTGTGAGGTGTTAAGAATCTTCCTATTAAGGAGAGATTGAAAAAGTTTAGAAAGGCAAGAAATCAAAGCAACTGGACGATAGTTGGAGGGTTGAGAGCGGTCATCCTTGTTTGGGACAGGTTAAATGAAAGCGAACTTCCAGCAGAAAGGAAAAGTACCAGATAAGAGACAGACGAGAGAGTTTGCCTAGTCAGGGTGTCAGCACAGAAGCACAGTTCTTGAGAACAGCAGGAGGGAATCGTCAGAACCGTACGCCTTCCTTGAGTTGAGCCCACAGAGGGCAGAAAATACATGTTTGGAAGATATTCTAATTTCCGACAATTAAATCAGAGGAAGGAGAAGATGGAAGAACAGCACCGGAATCGTCCATGGTTGAATTGGAGGCGAACGTCTCAGCGAAGAGTTCAGCTTTATCAGAAGAGAAGCCAATTGAGCCGTCAGAATGGAGGAGAGGAGGAAAGAAGTACTAAAGTTGTTGGAGAGGTTCTTGGCTAGATGCCAGAGAGAGCAAGAAGAATTAGAATTTGATAGGTTTTCACATTTTTGTCTGACGAAGGAACTTTTGGCGAATCGTGTAAAATCTGTTTTTCGACTTCGGACAGAAATATAAGCTAAGTGGGAGACAGGAGTTAGTTGGATAGCGACGGTACCTTTGAAAGTCTATCTGTTGCGGATGGCATTAGAAAAAGCAAAATTAAATCAAAGTTTTTTTGCATTAGTAGTAGGAATAGAATATGGAATGTACGCCTCCATGCCGAGAGAATCACCTTTGTCAGCGCACTCCGACGGGGGTTCCGGCCACGGAAGCAGTAATCATTCCATAGGAAATCATAGTAGTACTGCCATATATACAGGGTGTACATAAAGTCAGGATCTATTTTTGTGAAGCACTTGGAAATTATATGGAATTCAATCATAAAATGATAAAGTGGTAACATTTATTAAATAATTAAAAGTAGGATTCGACGTGACGCCCATCAGTATCCTTGCACAGCTCAAATCGTTCCGCAGCATTTCTAAACACATTCTGGAGCATTTGCGGGGTTATGTTATCTGCAGCAGTTCGTATACGTGTACGTAAGTTTTCAAGACTCGTAATCTTCGTCTGATAGACGTGCGATTTGATAACGCCCCATGCAAAGAAATCTAAAGGGGTTAAATCTGGTGATCTCGCTGGCCAAGGTCTGTTGCTTCCGCGTCCGATCCAACGATTTGGAAAACGTCCACTTAGATAATCCTGAACAATTTTGGCATAGTGACAAGGAGCACCATCATGTTGATAGACGACCGGGATAGGATTGTTAGTACCGTCGTCTATCAACATGAATGCCTTTTCTTCAAGTTCGAGAAGGAGGTCCGAGGCCTACAGGTGATGGACTTCCTTAGCCCCCGTGAGGCACGAGACAGGGTGCGGAGTCGGGAGGTGAGGCCGGGGTTGTCCTCTGCCGCTGCTCTCGGCTCTATCATCTCGGCACGCCGCCCTGGCCTGCCGCCGAAACCCCCCCAGCCACTGCTCCCTGTTCCCCCCAAAGAAAATCCTCGCAGGACCCGACGGTCTCCTGTCCCCCCACCATTCCTCCTCTTCCCGCACCTCACCTGCCACGAATCCCCCAGGAGTCTGGGACAAGGACACCCAGGTCCCATCCACCTCAAACCCTGCCTTCCCAGTACTCCCTGCACACGCCCGAACCTGCCGCCCGGAGCAAGCCGTCGAGGCGGAGACGCCGGAGCGTGTCGCCAGACCCTCCGGCCTTCCAACGTCTCTCTCCCTCTTCCCCTAGAACCAAGAAGACGGCTCGGACCCTCACACCGCCCACCACGTCAATGTCCATCTCTCCCCATCGCAGAAGTCCCACCACTCTACCCCTACAAACTCTGACAATAGTGGCTGAAATCCACGACCCGCCTCATACGACGAGACCCAGTTCGAACAATATCCTCCCCCCCCCAGAAGATCCGGTGGATGCGGCCCTGGCGCAGCTGCACGGTGTGACAGAGGGAAGCTCGGCGGCGCCCATGCCCACGAGCCTCATGGATCTGCCCTTGCCTCCTGGTGCCAGTTTCTCCACCCCTCCACGAGACCACTCTGGTTCACCTCCTTCCACCCCATAGTATCTACCCCCCCAACATCCCCGGCTCCCTCTTTGTCAGCCACCCTGAGTACGCACTCCCTCCCACCCGCCCGGTCCTTTTGGTACCCCATGTCACCACCTAGGGTCCGCCGTGAGACCCCGGACAGGCGGGGTAGCGTCACTTTTGGGGTTAACGTGCCCCCTCCTGGCCCGACCGTAGAAGCCCGTCAAAGCACTTCTGACCCTCTCAGCCCACGATGTTCCTCTGCCTGCCGTGATCCACGCCTCCGGTCTCGCTCGGCCGACTCGACCCCGCAACCTCCGCGGGGTTCGACAGGCCGACCGATTCCTTCCCTGGTGAACCGTAGATAGCCAGCCATGCTCCCGACCCAACCTTCAATCTCGCGAACTCCAGCTCTCCCTTCACACTCCAACCTCCTAACGCCTACACCTTTACCCATTCCCCTTCATCAACTAATAGATCCCCCGAAAACCACAATAGTCCAGTGGAACTGTCGAGGAATATTTGCGAACTATGAAGGCCTTAACTCCTTGATTGCCACTTCCCGTCCGGTGTGTGTCTGTCTCCAGGAGCTAATCCTGGGGACCAGGCCCATGCCCTGCCCTACTGGTTATTTTTGCATCGCCACCCCGCCTCCTACCTGCACTCGAAGGGGAGCTGCCATCCTCGTACACCACGCAGTCCCCTTCTACAATCTCTCCATCCGGTCCCCGCTACAGGTGACTGCCGTCCGGCTCTCCCTGGATAGACAGTACATCATCTGCTCAATCTACCTCCCCCCCCACGCTCAAGTCTCCCGCGACGACCTGGTGGAAGTCGTACAACAACTCCCCAGGCCCTTCCTACTACTGGGCGATTTCAATAGTCGCCACCCCTTGTGGGGCGACACACACACCACCTATATGGCCGCAACCCTGATATCTGTCATGACCGAGCTCTCCTTCGAGTGCCTCAACGATGGCTCTCCTACATTCTACCATGCCACCACCTGCACTCCATCCTGTATAGACCTGTCCCTCGCTTCAACTGATGCCCTCCTAGAGTTCAGGTGGCAAGTCCTCCGAGAGGACCATGGAAGAAGTGACCATCTCCCCATTCAACTCACCCTCAATCGACCCGACCAGCCTGTTCGGGTAGTGGTAAGATGGGTTACTACCAACGCGAATTGGGCCCGCTTCCGCGACAACACGTATACCACCCTTACAACTGCCCACTTCCCATCCATCGACGAGTGCATCGCATACTTCG